>OMKK01067910.1:0-10835 GCA_900302305.1 Polymixia japonica
CCCCCCCCCGCCCCCCCCCCCCCCCCCACACACACACACACACACACATTTTGAGCTTGTGTGTGTGAAAGAGAGTGAGGGGTGAGAATGTGTGAAAGGGTGATGCCTCACACATAAACACATGAAGAAACACCCCCCCCCCACACACACACACACACACACACACACACACACACAAAGCTGGCAACAAGTTTGAGATTAGGATTTGGCTGTTAGTAACATCCAAGACGCTGCCACTTTGGTCCCTGAGATTGTTGGCTTACAAGTGTTTAGTCAGTTACACTATTGTTAACAAATATGTAAACGAACGTACTATTAAAGCTGCATGACATAACTTTTGCGATAAACAAGGAGGATAAGAGAAAACGGTACGATTCTTTTCAACTTTGTGCACTGTTTTTCCATTTGTGTCATTCCGATTTATGCTCTAGAAATGAGACTGTAACCTTTTACATAGCTCTAATGCGTAAGTCAAAATATTTGCACATTGTTTGCACGTAACATTTTCGCACCACTGGTCATGCCTGCCTGCCAGAAGGGCTTGCATATGTCAAAGTCATCTATGGTATCATCAAATGATATCTGCACAGAAACCTCGCGATTAACGCTTATTAATGCAAGTCCACTGAGACGCTCTTGAACCATCGTAGACCTCGGGTAGGTTTTAATCAGCTTCAGTGTGGAGAAGCTCCTCTCTGCAGCAGCAGCAGCAGCTGTAACTGGAATAGTGACGGTGATTCTGAGGGCCACCCACATTATTTGGATAAACTTCCTTCAGTTTCTCCTCCTGTAAGAAAGCCAGAAGTTCCAGGGTGGTCATATCGACCTCTGGCTAATCTGGGAAAGTCTGCCTCTCCAGCGCCGGTTCCCTCCCGTCCGGGTCTGACCGTCCACCACAGCTCAGGGTGTCGCTGAGTGTTTCGCGCGGCTGTGTCAGCTCTCCACTGGGCAGGTCGGGGAAGTCGACAAGCACCCCTCAAACATTTCCTCTGCTTCGCCATAAAGTTCTGGAGTCGTTCCCGCGGTGGCTCAATAGAACGTCCGTCACCGCATTAGAAAAAGGGGAATTTCCGTTTCCTTCAGCGCATCGCTCACTTCCTGGTCAGGAGACTCGTAGGAGAACCGTCTCTCGGTTGTTCTCAGCCTCTTCTGGTATGATCCAACACCTTCAGCCAAAGATTGGGCCTCAATTTCTTTACGAGAGGATCTGTGGCTTTGTCCCTCACGTCTAGAAGTGCATCTCTGACTTCTGCAGTTGGGTACCTTCCAGCCTCTACGCTGTTGACCCGACTCTCCCATCTGGTGTCTGACCAGGGTTTCAGTGTCGTGCTGACATGGCTTGACGGTCCATTTTTAAGAGGGTTCATTTTGAATCATTTTTCCTAAATAGGATGCATGGAGCCCCCTTTCTACCTCAGCAACATGGGTCGAAGTATGTCCATGAGCTCTACCTCTTTCAGAAAGTTGCCATTATTTGGCTGTGTGTCTGGGGTCCCCCTAAGGGCAATATTTCGCTCTGCTAATGACTGAATTATGGCCACCAACCTGGTCACGACATCACGCCAGCTCCTCCTTTCAGCCTCCAGAAGTGCCATTTCTACTTGAATCTGTTGTTTGGCCCTTGTCAAGACGAGTCTCCGGTTCTTTTCCATGATGTCATGTGCCTAGAATGTTCTGGACTGTTCTCGTGGGTTTTGAGTATTTCACTGCAATTTTTTTCCAGTCATTAAGTCCATTACTAATTAATTGTATTTATTTTTTTGTGAGAACAGCTTGCGGCAAAAGCAGTAAAGACTTTTCTTGGAATAAACCACCCAGCTTGATTTTCTCTCCATTCACTCATTTTCTGTATAAGTGCTGGTGTTGGCAACTTGTCCTATCCTGTCTTTTTGGAAATATAAAGTCTGATCTGACCTGATATGGCCCTCCGCTGAATAACTCTGTCCTCACCATATCAGACCGGGCTGGCCAGTCAGCAGGATCTATAGGTGCTGCCTCGATGGCTGTAGACTAGTAGCAGTACATGATGTGCTTGTTGTTCCTTCACCTGCAGGCAAATCCAAACATACATGCAAATATAGTCATTAATCATTTAGTAGGGATACACAATGATTCATAAATTACAACACATCAGGCAATAAACACATCTGAAGCATACAATATAGATAACGGTTGACCAGCACTGTTCAATTACATGAGTGAAAAAAGAATCTAGGTTTAAATTATTTTTGATGGGTATAAATTATTCTAGCTTTAATGTCCTGTAGACAACTTGAATAAATATAGATGGTTGCAGGTGATTAGTATTTAAGTTAGCTATGTTCCCTTTCTTAATATAGAAATTATATTTATGATTCAATATATTTTATTGGGCTAGTGTTACCGTGATAATACAAGTATATAAGAAACCATTTAATAATAGATAATATTGGTATTTGACTTGAAACCTTCTTAACCCTCCGGCTTGCCTGACGATTTCACCAACATGACTTACCCTTGGGGTCAATTTGACCCCAGCAATTTAAACATCCAGAAAATTATCATAATCAAAGTTGTTACTCAAGTTTACATATCAGGTACTCTATGTGCATTTGTTGACTACCTATATAGCATTTTAAATTCAACACAGCACCCCAAACACCTTCTTAAACATCCAGAATACCTATTGGGGACACTTGGGGACAGATCTGGCAGATGCCACCTTTCTTGCCTGCAGTTTCAACCACTGGAGGAGTTGGGGTGTTTGTGTGTGTGGTTAACTACATATTTCAGAGATACACCTTTAAATATTATAGTGACCTTAATGTCAACCTAAACAACCAAAAAAAATGTGTGTAAAACAATTTATAGTTATTATGTGTTTTATACAGTTAAAACAGCCTGGGGTCAAATTGACCCCAAAGGTACACTGATGTTACTATGAAAATTATGATATGTGTACGGGCCAATGAAAAAAATAATCATGTCAATTTTAGGTTTTCCCAGTTGTTCCCATAAAATTAGGAAAAGTCATTAAATGTGAAGCAAAAAAAATGATGTCAACCATAGAGACATCATTTTAATACATTGAATGGGGTCAAATTGACCCCAAGGATAACCGGAGGGTTAAGTTATTAAAGAGTCACAAATAAGGGCAAGTATAGCAAAAAAATATACAGAACAGTAAAAACACTAGTCAGACTGGCCACTAGGTGGCAGGGATGTTTTCTACTTCCTGGTTTGGAACTCTGCACCATCTTGTATTGATAAGCGTTGCCTGGCAACATCTTCCTTAAGAAATGACAGAGTTGCACCAGGCAGCAGCAGCAGGAGATTATGATCTAGTTGAGGAACTTCTGAGGAAAAACAAGTGCAATCCCAATCAGAGAGACATTGATTGGAACTACAAGACGCCTCTTCACTGGGCTGCAGCGAAAGGTAGTTTGGTGTGTGTGTGTGTGTGTGTGTCTGTGTGTGAATTCATGTCAGGTTGCACCTGGTTATGTCTCAAATACTCCTTTTATTAACGATACATTTGGTTCTCAAATGCAGATTCACATTTTGCAGCAATGCCTTTTTTTCCATAGGACATACAGAAACTGTTAGGATCCTCGTAGAGAATGGGGCAAGACCAAGCCTGAGAACTGATTACGGATGGACTCCTGCCCACTTCGCAGCGGAATCGGGGCGACTTGCCGTGTTGCGTTTGCTCCACTCACTCCACGCACCCATAGACAAGGAGGATTGTTCTGGTGACAAACCAGTAAGGATCGCTGAAATATACGGACACGAAGAGGTTGTTCGTTTCCTTCAAAAGTACGAGACAATATGTGAAATAATCTGATTCATCTGTCTAGTGTAATTTTGAAAATGACATTGTAGGGCTTTATAGTTAAAGACCTACTATTGCACAAAATTGTTTTGATTGCATTACTTTCCCTTTTTACTTTAAAGTATGCTACTCAATAACTTATGGGACAAATGAAGATTCTGGTTTTCTTTCTGACTGTTGCAGTGCAGAGACAGAATCCAAGGCCTACCGCAAGATGGCAGCTCATAAGGGCATTCCCATGGATGACAGTGATGAAGAGTGGGCAGAACAGGAAAATGAACAAAACAGGATTTCAAAAAGCAACACGAAGACGGAACTCATCTCCTGAATGATACAGTGAAAAGCTCCTTTTGATACAATGTCAAAAGGGCAACGACTGACTGCCTATAGTGTCTCAGCTGGCATTTATTCTGCAACATCTCAATGGTTTAGGGCAAAATAATAAATGTGCACTACAATGTTGCATTGCATATAATTAATTGCTCATCTTTTGCACGGATCATATTTGTGAATCTGAAAAGTTTATTAGACAATTTAACAGAAAACAGGCTTTCCAGTTGTATCATATACAACATGTCTCAAATCAAAATGGAGGAACAGCACAAATGAAATGATACAACACAGTACACTGAATTTTCATCTACATCTCAAAAACCCAAAAGCACATCAACACAATTATATTGGTTACAAAACAACTGTTACTGCAGACTAAATATAACTTGTAGTGACTCGGTGAGCACAGTTTTGAAGCAATTTTCATGTTTTTCCTTTTGAGTCTAATGGTGAGGTTGAGGTTCCTATGGTTGAGGAAGTCTCGCTCTTAAACGACGTGGACGAGGACTAGGGAGAGGGAAGAAAGTTGTAAGATTAGCTGCCAACATAAGTCGCAGTTTAGCATACAATATAAGATAATGTACATGGTGTACTGTACTCACACGAGTAGTGAGACGCTTCCTCAGTGCATCTCGCACCTGTATTAAATAAAAAGTGTTACTGATTCTAAAACACCTGCATTGTTAATCAAACAATCATGTTTTAAGGCGTGAAGATACTGTACCGTTTTATCCCCAAGACACACGGTCAGCAAAATGAAGAAGCCCTGCAAGTCATATGTCACAGGTTACTGACCCAGTAATACTTGGATATGCTTTGACTTTAGGTTTGAAGATGATCTTTGCTTCGGGAACATACCTGGAATGCATTCAGTAGGACAAAGGTATAATTGATGACAAGGGCAATGGGTCCAAACGCGAGGTCAACCGCCATCACAGCAAATCCAAAGATCCACGTCACCCCGAAGATTGGAGTCAAGATGACGACTGACCTCAAGATGCTCTTGGCAGCTTTGTGTTGCTTTTGAGAAGGGTTCGCAGATGTCTTAGGGTGTTCCAATAGTTTAAAGATTACCACCATCATGCTGAACACATTGACAAAAATAATTATACCAACTGGTATGATAAATGTATGAATTGACCCTTTCAGGAGTCCATCATAAGTCAGCCAACAGCCCTTAGTAGTATAGTATGGCCCTTCTGCACCGCTGCCATAGGAAATGAACGTCACCGTAACAATGAATAAAGGAAAAGCATAGCCCATGAAATAGGAGGCTACCAGGTATTTCGTTTTGCTCAGGTCGTGGAAAACATAGACAGTTTGACGAAGAAGAACCGCGCTAAGGCACAACATCCAAAAAAACATAGATAGATAAAAGAAATGCTTCAACACAACAAAAACCTGACACCAATTTGCGCTAAAGTTCTCGGGAAAAGAAGATGCCAAAAAAACGCAATCCGCAAACAGTAAAGACAGTGAAATGTTTATGTGGGCGGTATGGCGTATATATAAGCTGCTTGACTTGACAACGGCACTCCAGACTAGCAGTTCTGTTACCAGGCATACAACCAGGGAAATGACTGAGACAACCAGTCCGGCCATGGTTATCTCACTCGCGAACGCCACATCCTGTGGATCATTTGGCACGAGAATAGCAAACGAAGACAAATGGGAACATCTACAGCGGCCTTCGTTATTAGGACCACCCCACTCGCAACCATCGGTTGACCATTCTCTGTTAATTTTATCCCACGAAACACAGTCCATCTTGTGGTGGCGAGGTCTTTTGTCAATTAACTTGAAGTCTATTTGAATAGAATTTAATTGGATGGGATGACCGGGATCTTCAGTGTCAATAGTTGTCGATACTACAATGCTATTTGGCCGAGTGGGTTTGTCGTGGGGCAAATAATTGGCCAGGTTTTTAAAGCCGGTTGTTTTCACCATGCCAGCATCTGAGCTTTCCACAGAGACAGTGACATTGAACACTGTATTTTTACAATGTGGTTCCTGGGTCTGACTACTACATGTCTTAACGTCTAAATATGATGTACTCTTGGTGACTGCTTTTGTTATATTTATTCGACTAATCATTTGCTCAACTGAATTCAAATATTTTTCAGCTATTGACTCGTTGGATTCTCTGTCATCTTCGTCTGTCCACACTCTTTCAAAACTGTCATTCAGGATATTGCTGGATGATTCCATGACATTCTAGAAGGAGATGGGGGGGTGAAAATTAATGAAATGCAATTGGTATAAGTAATACAAGTAAGATTACCTGGCGCTAGCTGGTACTCACATCCAATATTGACTCTTTAAAGGTGTGGTTTAGTTTCTGCATGTTGAAGATTATTGTAACGGATGCATTCACGTTAGCATAAGTGTTGATACGCTCCGTGTCATTAGTGGCAACCGTAAGACGAGAAAATAGGACTTCAGCATGTCCATCTACAGTTCCAAGGCCTTTGTCGACAATCTGTAATAAAAGTGAGAATTTATTTAAAATCCTAAAATGAATCTCTTCATTTAAGACCTCAGATTCAACGGTACACTTGATTGCCAAACAGCATTTATCCATCCATTTTCTGAACCACTTAGTCCTGGAGCCTATCCCAGCATACACTGGGCACAAGGCAGGGAGTCACACTCCGGAATGGGAATCCAATCCAATCCAGGGCTGACACACATGGGCAAATTATTAGTCACCAATTCACCTAACATGTCTTTGGATTGTGGAAGGAGAACATGCAAACTCCACTTAGAAAAGCCCCAGTTGGGTTTGAACCCACAACCTTCTTGTTGTGAGGTGACAGTGCTAACCATTACACCACTGTACCCCAAACAGAGCTTAGTTTGAGGGAGGGAGGGGATCATAACCTGAATTTGAAGACTGAGTGTACAAATCCCAAGTAAGGACACAGGTTATGTGCTAGTCTTTAGAAAGTAACATAAATACTTCTAATTTTGTGCTATTCATAATTTTATCAGAAGGTGTCACGTTTTCAAATGGTTAATATCTCTCTTTTTTTAACAAACCGCAGTTAATAATGATTAAAAAATGTCCGCCAACAAAGGTTTTGCCTACTTCTGTATCTTCTAGGATGCTGTGTAGGTCCTGGTTCACGCATTGTGATACTTCCTTTGTCCATGCTGCATTTGTTGTACAATGCCTGAATCTAGATCCAATACTCCCCTCACATCCCTGCCTGCCAGTGAAGCCAGCCTTTGTGTCTGTAAACCCACCTTCAGCGGCACAAAAAGGACTGTGCTCTGTTTTGAAAAGGATAAGCTTCATGTTATGTACAGCAAATTAAAAATTAACTGACGCCTTGATTTATTATTAATTAATCTAATTGGGGCAACAAATATGTGTCCATAGTTGACTTGAGGACAGAGAGAAAAACAATCCATAAGGCATACATTTTCTGAGAATGGTGTCATACAATACAGGATTGTTTCTCATTGTGAACGTAATGTGAACATTGTATAATTGAACACTATAAAATAATACTGAAACATACTGTAAATGACATTGACTTTGAGTGTAGCGGCTCTGTTTTGGCCCCTCCTGTTGATCAAAGTGCACGTCGCTGTCGTTGGGTTTTCCTGATGTTGCTTGAGACAGCCAGTAGTAGTATCCAATTCATAAACTGTCATATTCTCAGAAGTATCTGTAGGATTAAGATGATTTTGTCATGTAGATCAGAGACAAAGTTTGCGCTACAGTTAATACCACTGAATGGACAATCAAATGAAATGCATTCTCACCGGGCAACGGGAAGATACGACACCAGAAACGTACTTACTATAAACTCGCTTTACATTTTCTTCCGTTTGGTTGCCTTCAATATTCCATTCCACGTTATAATTCTCCGGGCTGTTCTTTATCTCACATTTGACTTTAACAGCTACTTTCTCGGTTGAATCCTCTTCGCAGCGTGGGAACTGGGGGTCACTGGTGATGACAATTTGTGGCAGGAGGGCTACATCTAATTTTACACTGGCTGTGTGAGTTATGGCCACAACAGAGGAAATTGGTCTGAAGGTGCATGTAAACACCCCTAAAATGAAATAGGGTCAAGAGTTACGGTTACTATGAACACAACATAGCATACAGTAATAGATTTATCTAGATCCATTTAATTATTATTTATGATTTGCAAAGATCTGCATTTGTTAGTCTATATGGCTTCATGGTTGTAGCTTACATAAAATCCCC
Source organism: Polymixia japonica (assembly GCA_900302305.1). NCBI lineage: Eukaryota > Metazoa > Chordata > Actinopteri > Polymixiiformes > Polymixiidae > Polymixia > Polymixia japonica. The sequence continues at coordinate 8,367 of OMKK01067910.1, forward strand.
CATTAAAATAAATGCAAAATGAGCCTAGATATCCACCCTATATGTACAGCAGGGGCAGTTTAGTGATCAGAGAGATCGCCCCGTGACGAGATGGTCACAGGAACGATCCCCGCAATAGCCACTGACCAAAATATCAAAATTATCAATTGCTTTGCTATAATGATATTTACGTCTCAGTTGGCTGGGATCGTTAGTCTAGTCTAATCTAATCCTGTGCAGGGATCGTTAGTCTGTAGTTAATCCTGTTGGACAATCGCACATCCCAAGATAGCCCAAAACATGTCCTTTTCAAAACGGTAATGCTCATCCTTGCAATGCTGCATGTCTGTACATAGATATTAACAGTTACTAGAATATATCTCAAGACATGCCTATCTTATTTTGATGCTAACTTAGCCATTCTCCCGGTGCATGAATACCAGCAGCCAACAAAGATAAACAAGGAAGTGATGACGCAACGATGATACCATCATGACCAAGCAATTGATGAAATTCTGGTCTGAGCCGATCAATGGAAAAGATAGTGAAATGACCTCTAGGTCAAAAATGGACAGAATTATCCTTTAAGTCAACAAGACGCTCTGGATAAGGGCATAAATTAAATATCTAAAATGTAGATAAAGATGCAGAAAAACATACCTGCCCATAGTTCTGATGCTTTGTAGAGATTAATCATAGCACTCCTACTTGTTGATGTCAGTTCACTCTCAGTGCCTGTAGCTATGTCATAGAGTTTGTTCATTTTTGTCAGATGCCATAATGAATCCAGCCTCATGTCCTCTTCTACCGAGCAGGTGATGGTGTTTGCACTGCCATAACGCACAGGATTATCTAGCTTGCTTATAGTGACAAGACCTGTTGGTGCAAAGTATAAACTACATTATTTCCCTGGAAAAGTGTGTGTGCATGTGTGACAGTTTTTGTAGTTTTAGACGTCTATAGTTTATCTCGCAGTCCCTCCCTATCTTTATTCTAACGCATGGAATAGACTTCTGATGCTGCGTTCCATGCATGTCGGAAATTCCCACTTTTTACTTAATACAGTGGAATGACCGTTTAAGATACGGGCATTACTTTAAACGTGTTTACAATCTTTAGAATAGATCTAAGTTCGACTGTCAGTATTGAATAACTTTACATTCTTTAAAATACCTACATGGTAATTGGTTAAACATAAATTTGAAATGTTAAATTGCACATATGGTTGCTAACATTTTATGCTAACTAGCTAGCTAACGTAACTAGCCAATGAAACATCAGCTTCTTGTAGGCCGCTGGAATACACAGAGGTTGTAATTCCCATGATCCCACCTGAGAATTCCCAACTTTCCGACATGACTGGAATGCAACATGAATGCCACTGACCATGTATTGGTGTAATTGTAATGTGCCCTGCCAATGATATGTACTGATTTAGCGAAAATCCAAATGAAAAATAAAAAATGGAGAACTGTCGATGGTTTGCATTTTCTGCAATGTCTAAATATACAGTTCATATGACCTTTGTCTGTGCTCTTCAAGGTTAATCTCAACTATTCTGTTGCTGTTGTCTAACAGGAGAGGACACTAACAAAATTGCTATGCAATGTAATTACAGTTACCTGCAGTCTCCAGCGAGAATGTTGCATTCATTAGTTTGCTCAATTCTTTTGTTTTTAGATCCAAATCACTTGTAGTCAGTCTGTCGTTGATATGCATCTCAAAATTTGCAATGACACTGCCAGGGCTTCAGTGAATTCAGAAACAGGATTTCAGTTACACATTCAAAACACTTGTCAGTTAAACAACTGGAAATTGTGTATTTGGTGAATAAACTGGAGTACCTAAACTTTGTAATAACGAGACGCTCAAAGGCCTTCAAAGTGCTGTACACTGGTTTCATCTGAAAGAACATATTACATTGAAATATTAAGGTTGGACACTGAACACTCAACAATAACATGGCACAACGAGTTAATAAAAAGTAAGTTCTGTTTGAGTTGTTCATAGGAGCCTATCTCTTGATTCTGGTATACAAATGAAATAGATACTGTAAACGTGTAATGTATTAATGATGCTAAGGTTTTTCAATCAAGTCTTAACTGTTGATATTAGTCTTGCAGAAGGATCTATTGCACCTCACACCTACCTTCAATATTAACGCTTTACTATACTCTAAATATCTAGGTGAATTTGAGTCTCCCAGGCTATCATAATACTTCTCTCCAACCTGTAAGACTGATCCAGTGACAGTAACTATAAAAGAAAAGGATGTATGTTAGCTTTATTATTCAGTCAGCATGAATGCCTGAAGGCATATACAAGCACACACACACACACACACACATGCACAGGAAGTAAAGGTAGCCTGTTACCTCTAGTCTCGGGATGACACACTGACAGGGATTCGTGGGGGAAACTACACTCGTTGTTGATTTTCTGACAACACCGGGGTTGAGACTCGCAAACATGCTGGCTCCAAACGTACTT
>OMKK01067921.1:0-10229 GCA_900302305.1 Polymixia japonica
CACACATATATATATATATATATATATATATATATATATATATATATATATATATAGATATATAGATAGATAGATAGATGATGGGATTACATTATAAGCCTGGCCACTTTTTATTCTTAGTAAGGGCTAACTGAAATGTAGGGATTAAATCCTTCATAATACTTTACTGTTACTTTTGTGACAGTAGATTTTTCTTTTCAGATCTCCTTGTTCCAGATGCTTAGCATTGCCTTTAAAATATATTTTGCCATTAAGATTTGTTAGAATAATTGACTACCTGAATCTTGAGTATTACACATCCTTAAGTGAACTGCATTATGTTTTAGGGATCATGTTCAGTGGACAGAAGAGGAGAAAGAAAATGCCCGTAAAAAAGCAGAAGAAAATTCTTGTGTACAAATTCCTTTACAGGAACAAGGTAAGCAAGAATTTATTGTCTCATAATATTTTGCAAAGTTAAATTTGATTAGTTACCTGGCAAAAAAGGATGAATTAAAAGTGTTTTCAATTTCCCTATTCTCAGATAAATATGACACAGAAGCCTGCAAATACTGGGACAAATTTTATGAAATGCACCAGGACAAGTTCTTCAAAGATCGCAAGTGGCTGTTTTCAGAATTCCCAGAACTGCTTCCTTTGAGGACTCAAAGCATTGGCACTCATGGGTGTCAGGGTGGACAACAGGCCTCATGCCTACAATGTTGTGGGTCTGGCAGGGACACAGAGACCAGTCACCATCAACTTAAGGGTCCCACTCACCAGATAAGAAATGCAGACATTACTGAATGCCAATACTCTTGTTATGGAGAGGAGGTAGAGCACGGGGAAGCCACCATACCAACTACCTCTTTCCCTGGACAACATGCAACTTTCAGGATCTTGGAGGTTTTTTCATATTTCTACAACACTGAATTTGATTTTGATTGGTGTAATGTAAGCTTTTGTACATGGCCCATTGCACCACTGTGATATGTAACATAAGTTGAAAGATTCTCTGCTGAAAACGTTAAATAATTTTATTAACTAAATATTTTCTCTTCACAGGTTGGTTGTGGCGTGGGTAACAGTGTGTTTCCCATAGTAAATTCAATTAAGTAAGTATATTTTTGTGGATATTGGGTATAAAAGATACACTCACAGATTTGATTTCCTGTAACAAAAGCCTTTGAGTAGTAGTACTACTGTATCCTGTTTGACATACTTTTCGCAGAACGTAATACATTTTTTTCTAGAGCACTTGGCAAGGCCAGAAAAAGAAAACAATGAATAGGAATTCTTAAATCTTGACTCCAGTGTGTAATTATATTAAGGACTACTGTATGAAAGCAAAAGAAAACTGGTTTTCTTTACAGTTGGAAGTCTGTTAGTCTCCTTTGTTTAGCATAGAAGTTAGGCACTTCAAAATACATATTCCTGTTTGTTAGTCTCATTTGTCAACTCGTGCTGTAGGCTATTGCAGTGCAAACTGTAAACTGTTTGATTTATTATTTCTCAAAACGTCCTTCCTCATCATTATTTTTAAATTAATTTGTTGGGCTATTAGTGATATGAGGGCCATGTAATTCTTTATCTAATTGTTACATTGTTTGACAGAGAAACAGGTGCATTCTTATACTGTTGTGACTTTTCCCCTCGCGCCATTGAGCTGGTCAAGGTAAGCATTTTTGATATAGCTGGGCACTGATATTGAGTGATATTCCTGCTATTTCTTGGTGACAAATGTTTAGACAGATTATAGTTAATAAAGTAGTTCTTTTTTTATTAATTTATGACATTACTAAGGTGAAAAAACTGCAAAAGCTGTTAATATCAATCCTTAAACTCTCATGCATGCATGGCTACTTAAATCAGGTTTGATTAATTAATTTCACTTGCATGAATGTACACAGTTACTGCGGCAGAGTAATTTTAAGTGATGCATAGCTACTGAATAATCATAGTGATTAACTGAAATTCAAAGATGCTGTTAAGAGACCCTGATAATACGTTATCAGGAGTCTAGTAATATTTGTGGATAGCACAGTTTAATACGTCACTATACTGTAAGATTGTTTTGGCCACAAAAGTATCTTCACCTCATTGAATCTGATCTTAAAGGTACTGTCTGTAAGATCAGCACTCTAGCATTAGTGATGTGAACTACAATAACAAACCAAAACAAGAAGCAGGGTGTTCTGGCTTGTGCAGGCTGAGGGGAGGAGCTGAAGGGCTGTTAAAGCAAAACAAAGACTAGAAAGTAGAGGGAAATAGCACCACTGAGGCACAATCAAAACAGAGAGAGAGGAAGCTTTCAGATGATCACCATTATACTATATCTTACAATATAATGTGGTAATTTGACTTTTTATTTGAGTTTAACATATTACAGATAGTACCTTTTAAACTGTCCGAATGTATTTTGTACACTAAAATAGTGGAATGATGCACAAAAGCCTGTAGGTCCACCTTCCAGCAATTGAACTAAGCTAACCGTTGAGCTAAGTTTCCATAATTCCTTCAAAGTAAAAAAAAAAAAAATGGCATCCACAAGTTTGTGTAACTCTGGGTATGTAGGAAAAATTGCCAAATTCCCCAAAAACCGAACTTTAATACATATTTTTCTTAAAGTGGCAATCTCGAAGATCTCTGTTTCATTCTCTTTGGCGGCACCTATGGCGAAAAGCAGTCATTATTTTTGGACCTCATTTCAATCACTAACATGATTTGAATGCATGGTGGGAAAGTCGCCATAGACACCCAGTTCTTAATACTCATAATATTGCAAATGCAAGGGCTTTCAGTGAGCATGGGCTCGCTCACCATTGTGTTACCTCATTCGGCGATAGATAGATAGATAGTGACAGACATTTATTTAAATTAAAATCTTCTGAGATCTTCTAGATTGCCATTTTAATTTCATTGTTTATTGAGTTAGAAAATATCATACTGGAATTGGTCAAAGTCAGTGGAGGGAAGAGTGAAATTTTCACATTTAAAGTAATTGTGTTAGACTGACGTATGACATGAGTTGGCACAGCTGAAATTAAAGTGAATATAGGAAAGGCATGGCAATATTGCATGTAAGAATTTAACTTTTCATAGACATACCTTTATAGATTATTACTATCATAATTTAGTTTTCCTTTGTATCATTCTATGAAAAAAACACATTAGTTATTCTGATTATAATACTTATACCAGACGATTAATTTAGTCTTTTTGTAACTGGGCTAAACGTTAATATTATATCAGGTCATTGTAATTCTCATTGTAAAACAATTTATATTTACATTTTAGGCATTTAGTTGACGGTCCTGTCCTGTGACTTGCAGTGGGTATAACAGTAGAATTTGCTTAAATTCCTACACTATTACAAACAACCAGTTGTGAAGAGGGCAAAGGTCAAAGTCACAGTGCTTAGATAATACATGTTACCCATATTGTGTGTGGTAGATAAGTGTTATGTAAAGAAGTAAGAGCCAGGGAGAAGTTTCAGAATGTTTTGTAAACCTTGCTGAGATTGTATTGTTAATAATAAATTTTGAATCAAGAATTGCTGTTGTGTATTGACCATGGATTTTAGTTTGTACTTTAACTACTAAAATCACTATATAATCAGTTTAGAAATTTAATTTGTGTGATTGTTGTGGGTATCTTTATTTTGTTTTAGTGTTTTGTTTTTTGCTCACATAGAACCATCCAGACTACGATCACGCTGTGTGTCATGCCTTCGTCCATGACATTTGTGAGGATATGGCCTCCTTTCCCTTTCCTCCTCAGAGTCTGGATGTTATTCTGGCAGTCTTTGTGCTCTCCTCCATTCATCCAGAGCGGTAGGTGAAGGTTAGGAGACAAAGATGGGAGAGCCTGATGTCATTTATCACCTGTCAGTGCCCCTACCCCCTCTGCCTCCAAAACCCTCCACACCATCCTACAGCCTCTGCTAATGCTTTGTCTAAATGTCTTTACTAACCCCAGCTTCACATCCTAATACAGATCCACTGTCATGTACAATGCTTATTTTATTATGCACAACTTCCTGTAAATTCAACATATTCATAGTGCACCACATTTTCAGTTTGTTGGTTTGTGCGAACAGTTCTTGCACCCTAGATGTTGGGATATTAGGACAAATATCTGGTTATTATGAATGCAAAATAATACCAAGTGCATAAACGTTATGTTTCCATTTAGAACCTGTGCTTCTAAATCATTTAAGCGCTAGCTACTGTTTACCTTTGCATTGTGCACTTGGATGGTGGCTTTCAGTACCTAACAGTGACATTTTGCTTCAAACTCATCCCTTGGAAGATCACAATTGATTTGGATTCTGGATATAGTCTACCAGCTAGCCAGCTCTCACAACTTGCCTGAATAGATGTCTCACTTCATTTGTGCTTTTATTTTCACTTCATATTTGATCCAGTCTATGTTCATTTATTTCTTTTTGGAATACTTCGCTTTTTATTACTTATTATTCAACACACACACTGTTGACAACTTTAGCTCTAAATAAATCGACAATGAGTGGCATTTTGTCAAGAATTACCTTTGTATTTAGTAGCCAAGGACAAATTAAGAATATTGACTGCTCCCATTCAATAGGTGACCTCCCTCTTTCTCCTCTCCATTGACATCAGTCTGTTTATACCTTCGTCTAATATATAAGCAACATACATGCTGAAAATGTTAACCATATAACTGCTATGTAGAGCATCATGCTGTAGGCCAATTCTGTCATGACGTGAATGTTCTATTATTTCTGTTATTGACTGACAGAATGCAAGGAGTTGTGAACCGATTGTCTACATACCTAAAACATGGAGGAATATTCCTGTTCCGTGATTATGGCAGACATGACTTTTCACAACTCAGGTTTAAGAAAGGTTAGTCTCCAAAGACACACGCACATCACTCAATCTCAAAATATGCAAATTTTTATCTTTGATATGTACCCTAAACTCTGTAGTTGTATTCTTATCTACCTTATATAATTTGGTTAATTATATGTATATACTATATTATGTGTCCTAAGCATTTTTAATCAATTTTGACACTGAAATATGTCCTCTTGCCATCAGGACGGTGCTTATCAGAGAATTTCTACACACGCGGAGATGGAACTTGTGTTTACTTTTTCACAAAAGGTGTTTCAAAATTCCTTAACTCTTCACAGTTGCATTTTTTACATGAAGTTAAATAGTTCAGTGCTGACAATGCATTCTCTTTCCAGATGAGGTTCATAGTTTATTTTCGAATGCTGGACTGGAAGAAATTCAGAATCTGGAGGACAGGCGACTTCAAGTGAACAGAGGAAGGAAAGTTGTGATGCATCGGGTATGGATGCAGAGCAAGTACAAGAAATTACATCCACCTACACCATCCTAAAACTCCAACTTGCACAACTCAAGTTTACCTTTTTGCCTTTGCTATCCAATATTTATTGAACACAGAATGTACAAATCACAGACAATAAAACAGCCAATAAACTTTAAAAACATAATCCATACAGTTGTGGTCTATTGTTTTAGCTTCCTTCCTTCCTGAGGGTACTCACTCCTGGAACGTCTATAGGAAATAGTTTGAGCAAAAATCAAACTTAAAATAAATTAAACATTGCCCTACAGGGATGTGTTGAGATGAAATTGAATGGTTTGTTATTTTCATCCCTTGGTGACTCTTTCATCTAGTCCAGTTGTTTATTTCTTGCCTAAGAAGAGAAGTCTATAAATAAATATCTTTTTTATTATTATTTAACTAATAAACTCTAATAGTTTATTATCTCTATACTGCATCACTCCTTTTGTTTCCTACATCTTGCAGAAGAACAATAGAATGCATGTTTGTGTGTGCTGTGTTTATACTGGTTTTTAAACCCTAAGTGAACCATAAAAACTTTCAAAGTCATTAGAAACATCTTGGGGAAAAGGCATTTTATATTGCAAAAAAAAATGCATCACCATCGCGATAAAAAATTTGCACACGATGCATGACGTTTCATGCCACTTGAAGACAGAGGTACAGGAGCCAGGACACACAGCTGAGGTGTGAAGAGGTTTGTGCCCAAAAAAGGATAATTACACATCTTTTGTGAACGGCAGCAGCTGTGCTTATATAAGATTATTGTTAGGCGTCAGGCAGGTTGATTTTAAAGTCAGTAAAGGGTTTAATCGTGTGTTCTGCAGTATTTACACAAAAAAGTAGCTTGATGAGTGTCCAAAGTAGTGGAAGTTTGGAGGGGACGCCATCTTTGGTCCCAGCTCTCCACGTACCCAACACGGATTGTTTTTTAAGCAACATATCGCGGCAGTGGTGAAGGCTAAGGAAGGTATCGTGAAACATTATAAAACGCATACGCCTTTTCTTCGTGTTCGTGTGGGTAGTTTTATGTAAAATGGAAGGGAATGTCTTTTAAATAGCGAGGTAATCCAGCTCCAAAGTCTACGGAGCCTGTTTGGCTAGCTAACCTAGCAGCACTGAAGACACCGAGCAGGACCGTCTTTCTGTGCTCAGTAACGTCAAGATAATTGGGTGCATAACGGCATTAAAGCTTTTACAGTGAACGAAATATGTTACCGCTGTGATCGGTGCATCTTATTAATGCATACGTGGATTGTATTGGCGTTAGCTATTAAGATGACTTCAATAAATGGACGCAATGGAATTAATTTCTCATGATGGTTGTTAACGTTATTTCGCTGGCTTGGTCGCTAGCTAACCTAGGTAGGGGTTGCTAGCTCCCCATCCAGCATTACCGACTTAATTGTGGTGTTTCTGCCTTGCAAACATTTTTTCCGAAATTTGTCTGCCCCTTTTGGAGCTAATTCTTTCGAGTTAAAGGTGTCTCAGAACTAGGTCGACTCTTAACGTTGGGACAGATCTGGATTCATCATCTTAGACTTGGTGCTGTTGTGTTGGCAACTGTAATCACTGCTTTATTTTGACACGTCAAGATAGCTAGACAGCTAAACGTTAACGCTAGATGTCCCTGTTTAAGTCAAGTCACACACCTGGAATACAGGTTGAAGACAATTTTGCCCTCTGCTTTGGCCTGTGCAGCATGCATGCGGACCAACACGTATGCACATGATCATAAGATGTGAAAATGCCTATATATATATATATATATATACTTGATAGCAATTTTATACACAAACCCATTCATAATTTCCAAGTGATATTCCTATGATGCAAACTTTCACTTAGCTTTAAGGAATAGAGGCAGTCCTTGGACGCCTTGGCATAATTTAAGCCTGATGTATTGATTAGTCTCAATCAATTTATGCTGCCTGCACAACAGTAACACCCGACAGGGCTATATTGGTAACAGTTTTACTTTGTTGTATAGTTGATATTTGTGTCTTGGCCCACTTGGGATCAATATCTGCTGGCTTATGCCTTAGAGATTTTAATGGCTTTCCTAGTGTCTGCCATAAACAGGTGGTCACTCTGCTAAACAGCATGGACTTAAAATGACATCCACAGTAAGAGTTCTAAGGGTTCACCCCCTTGCTTCCCCAGGGGCTTGAATATAGATAATTGTGAATGCACTGATGTCCTCTTCTTGTTTGAAACAAAGGAGATCATCCCTCCTTGCCAAAGTAAAGGCCATATTGCTTACTTTATTTCAGATGTGAAAATGACATAAACATTGCTTATGGATGGTTCTGGAAAGATAGGATTTACTGATTCGTTCAGGGCTCCATCTGAGCCACACAAACATTTTTTGAAAATATCATCTGCAGTAGAAAGTGTTTTAAAACGATCTTTGATAAAGATGGGTATTAATAATATAATTATTAAAATAAATGTGTACTGGGCTTGTATTTAACACTTGAATACAACAGATGCTTTGTGAATGAGTTTAGACCTACTTGTCTTGAAATCATAATAGCACAGCAAAGGGAACTCTGTAATCTGGAGTTCTGTAATCATAACCCCATGTATGTCCGTCAAGCCAGGGGACAGTAAAATTATAACTTTAAATTTCTTTCTCAGTATGTACTATGCTTGTTATTGATCAAAATGATAATACATTTGCAATTTAATAATGAACCTATTTAACATGATATTTAATATGTAATGTAACAGCCTCACATCTAACCTCATGATTTTATGGGCTTATTGTCGCTTACATTGGAGGCTGAGGCTATTAAACATGTAGTGGAACATAAGTAGCCCAATGGGGGGCCTTATCATGCCTGCATGGCCAGGCCTCGTCTGTTTACTTGTAGAAGGTAAACAGACTTGTTTACTTGAACAATAACTTAAAGCACACTGGATTGGACACAATTACAGAAGATATTTCACATTGTCTAATGTGAATTTGATTTACTTGGCTGATACAACTTATCACCATTCCAAATTAAGAGGTTGAGTAGGAGATGAATGTCGATCTTTACCTGCACATTTCTGAATTCCAGTTATTTTGCTATTCATTTATATTTGCTATTTTGGTGACAATATAATGGTTTGCTTGCTCACTGGTAATGTTAACTAACACGCTGTCACTATATACACTTGCTAAATATGGGTAGTAATAGATGTAAGTCACTGGAAAGCTTACTAAAATAACCTTAATTTATTTCTCCTAGATGTTTTGGGAATAGAAAATCACCCTATTGCCAGATTGTTGCTCAAGTTTGTCCTTTTTGCTGGTGTGATGCTATGTAAGACTTGTATAGCCTATGGAATGGTATGGTTGATTTTTTTCAAGGTATTTCCAGGAAAATGGGTGTTGTAGGTGAAAAGGTAAAGTTGTCCTCCAGTCAATTTGACTTCCTGCTTTCTCCCTCAAGTTTCTTTCCAAACGGAAACAGAATTATGACTATGTAATCACTATATAGCAGCAGAGGTTGGCTTAAGACAAACATAAACGGCTCAAAAATGCAAAAAATACCGGCGGTGGACTTTAAGCTTGAATGCCAAAAGCCTGAAAACATACATTGTATCAATAATGTGCATCTGTAAATTAATTTTCACCCTGGTTAGTACAATTTGGGTCAACACTACAGAAAGATTAGTGATCAACAGAGGAGTAGGCAAGTCAAGCTTAAGTACGCATCGTCGCAAACGTTCTTAGTCCATCCAAGGTAATCACAAGAACGTATTTTAGTTTTTTTTTTAAATTCCTAAAACTTGGTTGCCCCGCTTTGAGAGTTGCCAATGATGATTTCTGAGTATGTAATACCAGTGTGACCGGTGCTGCGTTTGCTGTTAGTTGGAGTAAGGTGCAGGCTGGTTTGTGCTTAAATGTTTCAGCTGTGTTAATGTTAACTGTGCAAAATGAAATGGGCATGTTATCTTGCTCACTGAGACTTTGTTTTCCACATAGCCCCCATGCATGGAACTGAATGCTCAATATTATGCTTAAAGATGTTAGCAGAGACACGTCATAGTCTGGAGCGTCTGCCTCCTCGACTGTCTTTTACTAATGCGTGAAATGTGTAATGATATTTCGCAGTTAGCATAGTCAATGAGGGGAGTATTATTTACTTGGGAGAATGCTGCATCATACCTGTTACATGACATTTCTCAAGTTACTTCAAGTTGCACTGAAATAGGCCTATCTGCTCACCACTGTTATGCAGGGCTCAACATTACAGCAGACTAAAATCTGTCATCTGCTTTTTTTTAATCGTATGTATAATAATTAACTTCTTATGTAGGCATTCATGGCATATGTTCTTTTTTTTCCACTGCAGTTGTTGGTATGTTGATAATTCACAGCGCATATTGTCTGTTGACACTACAGCTCTGGGCCGACCATTCTGTGTAACTCTGAGATAAGCCACTGTAGTTTTGTTTATCTGAATCCTTCAATTGGAGGTTGTTCTGAATTAAAGACATTTTCAGAAATTCTTGGCAAAAGCTGAATCATGTTAGTGCGTGCTGAAATGGTTTGCACAGTCTAATCTTCCATTTACATACATTGTAATGGCAAGTATCAAAAAGGAAATGAACAAGGCACAAAAGTTATATTTACATTGTTTTTGCTCATCAGGCTTGTTTGTTAGGCCAGTCAAGTGGTTTTAAAATGCAAATTATTTTAAATGTTGCTAATAACTAAGTCTTTTTCGACTGTCACATTCTGCTTGGATGTATTGTGTTTTCTTGAGTTCCTACATTGACTACCGCTGCACTGCATCTACTGTATGTCATCTCTGCCTCACAGATGAGCTGAAGCTGTCTTAATCTCAGGTGTTTTAGATGGTGCTACAGCCTGCTTTTCCCATCCTTAGGGTATATAT
>OMKK01067927.1:0-10248 GCA_900302305.1 Polymixia japonica
CTCGAGGTCGTGCTCTTCAGCGTGCGCTCCAGCGTGAAACAACTAGCTCTCATTATCTCTTGCCAACAACAACACAAGATGTTGCCATGTAGGCGGGCTTCCCGACATTAGTCACGGATGGTACGCGGGGTCGGAAACACTCGTCTCCGTACATCAGCCTGTCATGTCGAGCTCCGGAATTAGCAAATGATCCCCGTGCGAGTTAGCAGACCGTGCCTGGCCGTGCCTGTCAGGGGAGTCCAAAAGAGGCAGACACGTAACAGTCTGACCTGTCATTACCATGGAGATACCCAAATCAGATGATAAGACCCCTGTGGTTTTAGTACTTGGGTGCGGACCATTTAATAATTGTATATATATATATTTGTATATATAAATATATCAGTTGTGTTTTTGTTATGGTTGCGTGAGTTCTGTAGTATTGCCACCAGTCCTTTTTCCTGGCCAGGCTTCTATCTAGATATGGACTGTGGTGACAGACCACTGGCAACATCAACATGTGCAGGATCTTTAGAAACTGGAGCCTGCAGCTCAAGTAAATAATCCGTTCAAACTTCAGACTTTGAGGACAAATAAATCGTTTTTGTTTATATATATATATATATATATATATATATATATTTAGATATAACTAATTCTATGTTTTTTCAGGGTTGAAGACCTAGGTTTAATGAAAAAACATACAATTCATGAAGATGGTGCCAATACAAATCCTTCTAGAGACCATGGTACACAAGTGAAACGTAGAGGAATTGTAGAGGGGAGATTCAACAACAAAAAGCAGGACCAAAACTATTTGTTTTGTCATGGTGGTTTTGTTCCGTACAGCTCACTGTGTGCTCATCATTGATTTTGCCCCCCTCTGCCAATTTCCAGCCCTGCTGCTGGCAATGATGTCCATTTTCACGGCTACAAAAGTGATTGTGGCCTTAAGGTGAATGGATAGCAATAAATGTTACTCTTCAGCTACATTACCTCAGTGATAAAGAGAAAATGCGTGCCTTGCGTACTGGCCCGTACTATTAGGACACTGGCGGGGAGCTGCTCCTCTGCAATGTGGAAACACACAACTTCCTAAAGGAAGGGTGCTGCTCTTTCCATGAGTTTGTTTCCATCGCAACTGAAACAAAAATAACATTTAGGGTGTTATATATGCCATACTATCACTTTGGAAAAACACTTCCCCATGTGACGGGTGCTGCTGTTAGATGAGTGTCAGTTGTCACCAGGCACTGTTCCTTGATAACACTTGGGCTTTTCCTTTGCTGTCAATCACCTCTATCTGTCTTCACAACTGTCAGTAAGCTGGTCAGCCAACTACTGAACTAGCCAGCCAATCAGTCAGGCTCAAGCAAGATAATTCGCAAGTCAAAATGCTAGTCAGCCAAAACATGTCAGTCAGTCTGTCAGTTAGCCTGATCGAGCAATAAAACAGTCGGTCAGTTAGGTAATCAGTTGGTCAGGTTAGTTGACCAGCAAGCCAGTAAGCAAACCAACAATCCACCAACCTGTCAGCTTTTCGACCAAACAGCCATTTAGTCAAAACAGTCAGTCAGCTAAATAGTTAGCCAGCCAGCCAATCAGTCAGCTGGCCAGCTTGCCAGTTAGTAGCATTAAATTAGCCTGTCAGTTGGCCTGTCAGTCACCGAGCCCATTTGTTAGTCAGGCAGTCACCCAGCCATTCAGTAAGAGGCTGTTATTACAATTATTTAGGTCAGGCACGATGCCCATGCTATTGAGATGATATTGCTCCTGGCTATCTGGAGACACTGATAGGAAAGCTGCCCAGTTCGAGAGATGGGGACAAACAGGGAGAGGGTTGAAAGAAGCCCTAGTGTTGTAATATTGGAGCTAGGAGAGAGAGCTAGGAGAGAGAGCTAGGAGAGAGAGCTAGGAGAGTTAAAGAGAGGGAGATGTTGAAAGACTATATGGATCGGTGCTTTGCATGCAGACAGAAATGTTAACTTGACAAAGATGTATTTCTACCGCAGTCTCGCCTCCCAGACTGCTTTTCCTGTGGAACAGTCACAGCTCCGTACCTCTCCTATCCGTCTCGTTTCTTTTCACTTGATGTCGCTTGATGTCCTGACCCTCTCCCGTCACCTTTTCCATTCCACCAACACTTTCATAACTGCTTATGTGAAACTGCCTTTCCGTCACTTCATCACGAGGGAGCAAAACCCTCAGCCTGACCTTGCTAGAACAGCTCTAGGTAGCACCATGAGTGTATACATTTCTCCACTTCACTCCACCTGTTTGGTTCGGGCTGTGCCTCCCAGCCATTCCTCAACCATTAAAGTTGAACGCGGAAGGCTGACCCCTGTTTTTACAGCGCCGAGTACCCCTTACCCCAGCTCTAGTGTAATCTCCTAAACAACTGAGCAGATTTAACAGTTTGACTAAAGTTTAGTCGGGACTGGAGAGTGCTTCCCTGTGCCAAAAGGCTCGGGAGGGGCTCCCCACGCTCCGCGCCCTGTGTCAGGATGATTTAGGCCCCGAGTCCCGGACTACCGGGGAGGGGGTACGCCTTTCTAATCCCATTTTACACTTTCCCACGTTTTGACGAGTCTGTCCCTTTCATTTCCCCGATGCTAAATGACAGGGGGGCTTTTCGGGCCTTGGTCTCGGTCAGGCTAATAGGCAGCGGAGCTCTGCGCGGCGTCCTGTGGTGCGACGCGGGGAAGGGGAGCAGAAGTTAGACGGATAAGCGGGCAGGTGGGGTGGAGGGAGGAGCGAGTGAGGCTCTCTGAAAGCGGCGGAGCCGCGGAGTGGTGCAGTGGGCCTGCAGCGCAACACAGGGGACGAGGGTCCTTGACTTTCATCCTCCGACCACTGCCTCCATCCTCGCACTCTTTTCTTTGTCTCTTTTCGTGCGTCCTCCTCCTCCTCCTTCTTCCTTTCTTTCTTCTCTACGCTTTCTTTAAACTACTAGACCGGGCTACAGCGCTTGCGAACGTTACCTGTTCTTCCGCATCTTCTCTCTTCCCAACCCCTCAGTAATCCCGGCCCCTCAGGACCGTTCGGGCAAGGTGTTGGGAAGTGAAGAAATAGGCCAGACTATAGTAAAAATAAAATATTGAATGATAACATTTTTGTGGTATAGATGCAGCAGTTGTAGAAGCCCCAGTCTTTACTGCATACTTGCTGGACTACTGCTACACTTCGCTTCCATACCCAAGAGGAATTGTTTGGGAAAAGTCCATTTTTGCTGTCTTTTAATCAGTGGGAAGTTACAAGATCTGGTCTGGTAACTAGTTGGCTGAGAGGTACCGGAGTTTTGTTTTACAATATACTAATTAGGCTCTACTGTATATTATTCAAAAAAGAAATGTGCGCCCGCGGGATAAAAGCATGAATGGGAACTCCTACAATGGCTACCACTGTATTTCCTTTGAACTCCTTTGAATTCCTCTCTTCCCTTTCTCCACTCATCCTCACCTCCGGGGACTATTTGGACTACATCACGGTGGTGGGGAAAAGTATGCCAGAGTAGTGTGAAAAAATGTATTGAGTAATATCATTCATTAGCTTTCCCTTCAAGCTGTCTCATTTTGTATCCTTTCTCCTTGTGTCCCCCCCTCCAGTCTTATTGGCGCCCAGGGACTGTTCGGACTACAACATGCTACAGGAAAGGAAGAACGAGGTGCACCACGTGACCCCGGACCCCCGTAACGGGACATTTGACGTCTTCTGTGACATGGAGTCCTTTGGAGGCGGATGGACCGTCATACAGCAGCGACTCAACGGGTCGGTCAGCTTCAATCGCACCTGGGCCGAGTACAAGAAGGGCTTCGGGAACATCAGGTACGTGAGCTTGTGGGTTCGAATCCTTACCTCTCCCAACACAGGCTCCAGGGACTTTAGGTATGTACAGGGGTGGGAAATACCCACCTGATAAATATAATATAGCTGTGGGTGACTCTAATAGCCCATTTGACAGGTTACTAACCAGTATATTTAGGTCCAACACTATTCTAAAAATCGATTTGGTTGGTGAAATAGCAATGGTGGCTGGTGAATTCAGAGATCTACAAAATGGCTGGTAGACCAAAAGACTCCTGCAATCTGAATAGTTTGCAGGCTCGAATGCCAGAGAGGTGGAAGGGCATGTGGCTTAATTAGGCCTGCCAAGCATTTATACCATAGGCAGTCTTGCATGCAGACACTCTCTTTAATTTGTTTTAGTGCAGTCTGCCAGTACCACAGCGGAAGTTAAAATTCACCCCATTTCTCTATTCTCTTTTGTGCTCCTGCAGGGCTGAGCTCTGTTTGGAAAATTACCACTCCATTTGCTAACCAAGTGTAGAGATATATTATATCCGAAACCCCCTACTTAAAAAACCTATTTCTTCTCCTCTTTCGTCTCGCTCTGCTCTCCTCCATCTCCATTTCCATTCCTCTCCTCCACTATAAGAATAAATAAATTTTGGCTGGGTAACGACCGCATCCACTTGCTAATCAAGTCCACCTATACGATCTTTTTAAAAAATAATCTCTCCGTCTGTTTTCTCCTCCCTCCTACCAACACACTCCCCTTTCCTCTTCCTCTTCCTCTCCCGCAGGGGTGAGTTCTGGCTGGGCAACGACCACATCCATCTGCTGACCAAGGCCAAAGACATGATCCTGCGTATTGAGCTGGAGGACTTCGAGGGTGTCAGGGAGTACGCCAAGTTCGACCAGTTCTACGTGGCTAACGAGTTCCTGCGCTACCGACTGTCCATCAGTGGATACAGGTAGAGTAATAGGGCTTTTTTGTGTGTGTGTGTATGTGTGTGATCAAATAGCCGTACAGTGCAAATGTCTTCAGTGCAGCTGTGAGAGTGAGGACTGAAGTCCGCCTCAATCAATTTGTTGATCATCATTGCAGCGGCACGGCCGGAAACGCCATAAGCTTCAACAAGCACTTCAACCACGACCAGAAGTTCTTCACCACGCCTGACCGCGACAACGATATGTACCCCTCCGGAAACTGCGGCGCCTACTACAGTTCCGGCTGGTGGTTCGATGCCTGCATGTCTGCAAATCTCAACGGGAAGTACTATCACAAGAGATACAAGGGAGTGAGGAACGGAATCTTCTGGGGGACCTGGCACAACATGACAACGGAGTACTACCCTACTAACTACAGGCAGGCCTTCAAGACAGTCAAGATGATGATAAGGCCTAAGACCTACGCCCCTTAAAAGAAGAGGAAGAAACACATAAAGAAAGATGGATGGACAGACGGACAGACGGACGGACAGACAGAGACAGACGGACAGAGACAGACGGACAGACAGACAGACTGATGGAGGGACAGACAGGCAGACAGTCGGACAGACAGATAAATAGACAGACAGGCAAACACAGACAGGGTGACGGACAGAGAGATGGACAGACCAGACACATAGGCACACATGCGCGCATTCACGCATGCAGGCGTGCACCCACACAAACACATACACGTGTGTGCACAAACACACATGTAGTCACACTGAAAAAAGATTAGAAGATTAGAAGTCCTACAGACAGTAAAAAAAAAAAAGAAAAAAAAAAGAAAGCTGAACAAAGCTATTGCTTTAACCAGTGTAGTAAAGGTGGCCTTTGGACTAAAATAATGACAATAAAGGACTACGGACCATGGATGATGATGGACTAATAAAAAACAATGTAAAGGCCAACCTCCTTCAAGGGCCTCAACATCACAGAGAAGGTTACAATGAGAGCTTTTTTTTACCGTTTCACTGACATTTCTGCTCTTTCTGTCCCAAAGCCTTGTGCTATACGCTGACACATGCCCCTGAGACAACTGAGGGAACAGTACAGCACGCTATAGTGATAAAATCTAACGAGCTATCGTTTTCACTGCTCTAAGCGGTTTGATAATTAATTGCAACCACTGAAGTGAGGATTACGAGAGCTGATGAGACAATTTCAACCGCGGCGGAAATCCGTGGTTCTCTTACACCGCAGAGAACGATCCATCTTAACAAGTCATCTTAAGACTCTGATGTTGAGAGTCTTCAAATCTGGTTTTAAACAGGTGAAATAAAAAAATAAAATAAAAATAATGTCACTTGATTCAAGAAACTGATTTACAGATTTATTTATTAATTGCTTTCTATTGGGTGATTTTTGACTTGTTTTACAAAAATACTAGGCTTAATGGCTAAGATGTAAAGATGGATACTATTGCTGTGTACTGGGATCAGATTCAAACTGTCTTAATAAAATAACCTCAATGGGCAGTGATGGACAGGACATTTGTTGGCAACTGTGATGGGCAACGGTGAAGCACAAGGTAGTTGGTTCAGCCAGCATTGTGTATTTAATCACATAAGAACATCTTTTAGTGTATTACATCAATATCAGGAGACAGACTGAGATAGGATATGTACTGGGCCATGGTTACACTCTGAATAATTGATGAAGCAGACATAAATATATTTTGGCCATATCCTACTAAAGGCACAGTGTTGCTGCCACTTCCCTGGAGCTAAGAAGTATTGTGACGATTATTTATGTCTCTAACTCCCCCAACCCCTCGCTCCCCAAAGTTACTTTACAACAGCCGTAAAGCAGGACTGTGGACCTAACACTGCTGTGACTGAAAACTGCAATGTTCAGACTCTTTCTGTTTATAGTTCTGGGCACATCTTACTACACGTGTTTCCAGCTGTAAAAAAGAAAAAGATTGTTTCTTGGTACAACAAAGTACAATACATACCATACAATACTGCCACATAGTGTTAGGAAATAGTAAAGCATCGCTCCTTCCATCAACACAGGCTGAGAATGGCAAGGAAAGGTTTTTAACTAAAGGACATGTACAGTATTTATTTTATATTTGTTGCGAGGTATGGCAGCTTTTATATGATGAATATATGGGCTCATGCAAGGACTAATGATTGTTGATATTTCAGATATAGATACTGAATGATAAAGAATGTGTAGTATTGGGATCCTTCATAAATAATAATGTGTGTACATTTAGAGCTTTGTGTGTGTACATAGTCAAGCTTTTCTATCATTCATCTTCAACTGTCATGCCAAAAAAGAGATGCATTTACTTTTTATATCAAAACATGAATAAAGTTTCAACCACATTGCTGCGTCTGAGCCTTTTCCACATCTTACAATATTATTGCCAGTGGACCAAAGTGGATTTTTGAAGGCTGCTATGCTTTGAAAACATCCGATTCTATTGAAACATAATCCATAAACAGATATTTGCATATGAATGCAGAATCTGTAGGCAACGGCACAAGATTTTAGTATTGGAAGCGTTTCTGGTTTCCGGTTTGTAGTCTGTTTGTAGTCCGAGTAGTATTGACCAATCTTTGGTTGCATGCAGGTAAACAGTCCGTGTGGAGAGCAAATGAGGCGGAACACATTGGCTGAAATGCAATTTCGTTTTGTTGTTTCATCTAAATGTAATCTCGAAATGCAACCTAGCTTTTTATTAGCTTTTTAATTTAATTAAAAGTCTTGGCCCGGATATTCGTTATCCGTTATCCGGATATCGGCTGGCTACACCGGAACCCCTAAAATATTGGCCATTGCCCCCAGAGGCAAATCATCGTCAGACCGATAGCCGATGGGTTCTGAGACTGATTGAAACATAACACAACATAACATAACATAACATAACACTTTAAGGCATTATGGAAAAAAGCAATCTCGTTATATTATGTTATGCACTTTTTTTGCCTGAGTATCTGCAATGAAATTCAAGCCACTAACCCTGGCAGTGTTTCTGCCATGCTCTACCCACTGAACTATACAAGGCTATTATCTCTTTATTAAAGCTTACAATGCTAAGATGGCCTCAGGAAGCTCAGGAGATTAATTCCCATAACTCCCAGTCATTCTCATAAATAGCTCATGAGATGCTGAATAGCTGGAGAAGTCTTGAGAAGAAAAAAAAACAAATTCACATACGACATCCAGTAATACTATCAAACTGTGGGCCTGTAGGTTTTAGCTTTTTCTACTGTATGTAATCAATAAATTAATACTTTATAAGTTTGTACCTTATTAAACTTGGAAGCAACCCACCAACAGCATTTTCTTTTAAATATCCATTTAGGAAATTTACTAAAAATACAAAAAAAAATTTTGGCAGAAAAATAAATAGTCTAAATAGAGCCAAAAATGATCCTCCACGTGACATGACGTATGTTGTTTCACACTGTGACGTGGCTAGCCTACACAGACAGTTGTTTGTAAAGTCATAAAACCCTCTGAACAGAACACCTGCCTCTTTGTGACTAAGCCAAATATCCTTTCCATTCTGAAAACTGAACATTTTGAGAACTTTGGGAATTGCAAAAACACCGCTGGTGCAGGGGGCATTGGATATTTTTCCAGAATAAGAATTCTAAATTAGTGTCCTTTCCTCTTAAGGGTTGTTTTCAGACATCTATTTGCACATGAAGCCCACTCAACAAGAAATGCTATCACCTAAGCGTCTCTAATTACCTCATCTAGGCATTGGATGGCTGGACTGGTAGAGGTGTCTGTACTGGTGGAGGGTGTCTCCTCCGAGAATGAGGCATCAGGTGCGATAGCCGTTAGAAATGTGGCCTCCTCCTCTTCTTCTTCTTCTTCCACCTCCTCCTGTTCTCCACTGGGAGGCATGCTGCTCCCCTGCTCCTCAGACCAGCTCATACTGGAGCAAAACACACACATGCAACATAGTTATAGTAAATGTAAGACGACACACATACACACACACGAGAGAGGGGGGGGGTAGCGAGGATGAGTGAGTGTGTGTATGTGTGTGTGTGAGAGAGAGAGAGAGAGAGAGAGAGAGAGAGAGAAACATTTGCAAACGTGGAGTCCTGACAATTCTGAAAAGTGAAAACTGCGTGGCCATCTTATGTTGACAGAAAATATCCGTGGATGTTAAGCACACCCTCTGGTTAGCAAACACAACAGGTAACGTTAGCCAGAAAAACGTAGTTAACGTTAGCTAAGTTAGCAAACATGTTTAGGCTACTTTCTTACCTTTGAACTTTCTTCAATGACCTGATAGTTCAAATCTTAGAATAATTCGTATCTAAACACCACCAAACACAACTCTTGAAGAATTGTAAAAAACACTGTCTTGGGCTTGTCTCAGTAGCGTTAACATAAAATCACAGCTTCTCTCAGTTTGGTTGATTGACTCGGTGTGGTTGCCATAACAACGGCTCGGTGTGGTTGCCATAACCACTGTTTGGTGTGGTTGCCATAACGTCGTCCTGTTTTTACCCTTTTATTTGTTTTAGCTACTTAAAGCGTCGATCAAATAAAAACGCTGTATTAATAATCCAACAAATGGCAAATATATAATATATGATGGCAAAATAAATAAATAGACATTCATAAGTAAACGACACGTTCAACAAACTTATTTTACACTTGCAGTATAACTCCAGCAGATGGCGATAGTCATCAATATAATCATCGGACACGTACAGACGTGAAGAGCCGGTTGGCTGAGCTAATTTAATGTGAGGATTGAGAAATGAACATACTAAAATAAAAGTGGATTCCACTGTGGGCTCCCAGACAAGAAGCCAAGGTGAAAAATTATGGCGATGATCTAGTGCTGCTTTTCTTTTCTCGGCTTCTTTCCCACAGTGCGCTCTGGGAGCTGGTATATCCCATCCTTCATTCCCTGGAACAGCTGCAGGGAGATGTTATCTCAGCAATGTGTGTGTGTGTGTGTGTGTGTGTGTGTTGGGGGAGGGGTGTTGAATCCAGTATCTGGCAGACCGTGGGGGGTTAATATTGATTACTGTAGTAAACTCATGGATGCTACGTAACTCCTCAAAAATGCTGGGTAATACTAATAAGATGCCATCCAATGTAAGAGCAAGTACATTTGACCCCTCTCCTCAGGGCAGCTTTGATGGTATGGTCAGCCTTGAGTCTTGAGTGAATGATAAATTGTGGGAGACTGTTCTAGACCATGGCTTCCCCCTGGGTCTGAATATGTTCCTGATTTACCCTGGCTCACTTACAAATAGACCTCCTCTTCAAAAGAATGTTTTCAATGTTTCTTGATTCTTGTCTACAAAAATTCACAACAACATATGGTTTAACATATCAAAAATGTATGTGCATGCATACCATGCATACTGTGTGTGTGTGTGTGTGTGTGTGTGTGTGTGTGTGTGTGTGTGTGTGTGTGTGTGTGTGTGTGCGCGCGTACATGCATGTGTATGTGTCCATGTATGTATGTGTGTGTGTGTGTGTTATGTTAAGGAACCCTCAGATTGA
>OMKK01067928.1:2670-14799 GCA_900302305.1 Polymixia japonica
CCCCCCCCTTCCTTTTCACATTCATCACAGGATGTTCAGCCAGTGTTGTCAGTGCAGAGGTCAGACTCATCCCTCACTGTTTTTGTCTCCTTGGCTTTAATCCGTCGTCTCTCCTGGTGAAATCAGTGTTTGAGACGTTTTGCCAGGCAGTGATTCAGCTGAGTACGGGCTAAAGCACAGGTTGTGTTCAGTTGACACAGCTAATGGCCTTTCAGGACAGGGAGAGATGAGATCCGGTGCTCAGTGAGAACGGGCCAAGCCCAGGCTGGAACGGGCACAGTTCTGTCCTGCGCTGTGTTAGGTCGTTAATGTTGTTTAAACTTAAGCACTGAAAGTAGCACTTACTCATAATAATATAGAATGTCCAAATGTTTGATGAAAGCAGCAGAATCTTATAGGAAATGTTGTGATTTAATGATTTTACTGCCTCTAGGTAGAAAGTATAATCTCGGTCTTTTACACTGCTCTTAGTTTACTACATAGTAGCTGTTGTTTCGATTAAATTACAAACACTATGCCCCAGTGGAATGTGGACTTATTTTGCTTTAAGTATCCCAGAGTAAAGTTTATTTTCTTTAATTTTATTTACATTTAACCGTATGCTGCTGAGCTGTAGGTGAGACTCCCGCAGTCAGAAGGGAAGGACATGACACATTCTCACTTCCCCAGAGAGCACAGTGAGAAAGTGCGTCATCTATCATTAGTCTTTTTATCTTCTTGTGTAAAACGGAGTTAAAAATGGTCGGTCCTTTTGTCATAGTGATGCCTAGGGGAGCGACTAGTCTCAGGGGAATCCAGGGGGTTATTGCTGGGTCATTGTGTAGTTGTTTCGATCTCAGACTAAAATACACGACTATTCAGCCCTCCTGAGGCAAAGTCATGCTCAAACTCAGGATGTACACATGGGTCACGATGAAGAAAGATCCTCCATTAGTGGGAGGTCCACTAATGGCGTAGAGAGTTTATGGTGCCTTGACAATGTCTTATAACCAGAGGGAATATGTTTTTATCATAGAGAATATCATAAACTAATAAACAGCTCGCACACTGCAGGGCTCCAATGTCCACCTATTTATTGCACCAAGTTGATGTTTCGAGCACAACTGCTCTTCATCAGACAAAACGCACGACACCATCTTAAATATACACATGACACATTCACATGGTACAGTCATGTGAACCGAGTCTCTAATGTGACATAGAAATAGCATACATTGCATAGACAGAACACATATATCCATACATACATACACACATACAGTATTATATCCATGTATATATACACACACATACAGTACATGATAGTGTACATAGCTCATAGTGTACAAAGTACAGAATTCAATATTGTAAGGTAACACTCAATAAATATCCCCAGAAAAAAAACAATTGATATATATACAACAATTATAATAAGAGGAAGACACTCAATAGGGTGTCCCTAACCACCGTCAGGCTTGTAGACTGTCATCAAGTAGGGGAAAATACAAGAGAACATCATTTTCTGTGTTCTGAGATTCTGTTTTTGAGGGGTCTGGAAGTTTTGCCTATATATGCAAGTCCACAGGGGCATTTGAGTGTGTATATCACATTGTTGGTTTTACATGAGATGATACCTTTAATAGCGATTACTTTCCCTGTGTGTGGGTGATAGAATGTCTTGGTTTTGCAAGTTAAATTACATTGTTGAAAGTTACCACAGTTGTAATTGCCTGATTCCACAGGACTCAGAAAGTTTATTATTTGTTTATGATTTACTCACTTTCAGCTCAGCACCTGCCCTCTTTGGTTTGGATGTGCGTGTATACTCCTACTGGAATATTTTTTTACTCTTTCTTTTCAGTCTTTCTATGTTACTCTGAGTCTTTACTGAACAAAATTCAGTGAGAATATTTCTTAAAGGTGCTATCAGTAAGATTGGTACTCTTACTTGATAAGAGTACACAAACACAAACAAACCAAAACAAGAAGCACAGTGTTCTGGCTTAAGCCTGGTTTTCACAGTGTTCCGGCTTAAGCCTGGTTTTGGATATGAATGATTTTGAACGGAGAGGATCGACACAAAGTTAGGACCTGTGAGGTGTGCACATGGGCTGCTCTGCGACCCTCTGGGAGCGACGGTTACCCACAAACCCCTTTTCCACGGCTGTATGCAAAGATGTTTACGTGTACCTTTACTGAAGTATATAGTTTATGCTGGCTGAGGGGAGGAGCTGTTTGACAGCCGTCGTAGCAAAACAAAGAGCAGGAAGTAGAGGCAAACAGCGCCACCGAGGCACAATCAAAACAGAGAGAGAGAGGAAGCTTTCAGACTATCACCATTATACTATATCTTATGATACAATGTGCTAATTTCACTTTTTATTTGATTTTAAGGTATTACAGGTTTAACATATTCTATAAAGAAACTCTGTGGCCTGCGTGGTATGGTATCTAATATACAGTACATGTTAGTTCTGGCTAAAGGCTCTGGCTCTTTTCTAATGGATAAAGCTAATAACACAAGAAAAAGCTCAACATCCTGTGGAGTCAGGATGGCCACAGGCAGCCATTAAACACAGTCATGGCTGTATAACAGCAAATAATTGAAACTCGGCAACTGCAACGATGACAGCAGCTGCACAGCCATTGCACAATCCAGCCAGTACTCCTTCATCAATACCCAAAGGAAAGCTAGGTACTTTGTGGTTATATTTGCTTGGTACCATATAATTGCTCCTTGAGGAATGAGAATTAATTGCTTCTATATTGCTAGATAGCATACTCTCTCTTGCCATTAAACATTTAATAGTCACCACGCTGTGATGTAATGAGTGGTTTGGCTGGTTATGTGGGCGCTGCATTGCTGGTTACTGACCTGCCAGTTCTCATAAATCCCCCTTGTTAATCAAAGCTTTGCTCCTTTAAGTTTTCTAAGTCGCTCAAAGCTTTGAAGGCGAAGAAAATGATGCCCTCCTGAATGCTAAAAGGAAATCCCTTGGTGTTGTGTCTGTCCTCAACCTCTCCTCTTCTCGTTACCATGAAGAAATAATTGCCAGGGATGACATATTGATTAAAGACTTAAATCTGAATAAATGAAAAGGCTATTGACGTTTTAGCTCCTTAAACTGCTCACCTTCCGTCCTTCCTACCTCCTTCCTACCTCCTTGGGATAAAGGCAAGCTATTATTCGCCGCGACACCGAGGCATTACTGTATTAAATGATCTTTATTACTTCTGACAGTACCGATCTAGCGGTTATTTCACTGTACATCTGAAGGAACAGCGATAATCTCAGTTTTCGTGATAAGACGCTGGTAGTAAAGTGGGACACTCAGTTTTGCTGTTTCACGTTAGCAATAATCTCCCTCCGCAGCTCGAAAGCGGCCCGCTTGCCACCTCTGTCCGCCTGCCATTTCTTTGAAGGAAATGTCAGAGGCTAGCATAAATAAGGCATGAGGACGGCTGTGATGGGGATGGCCTCTGAGCTGGCCACCTCAGATCCTCTTACAGACTTACCTATCTTCCCATTAGCAGAATAAGGAAGGAAGGAGAGGAGAAACAGAGAGATAAAAGGAACAGAGAGAAAGCGCGGGGACCTCTGGGTGTTATCTTAATAACAGGGAACAGCCCAGAGTTCGCGTTTGTACAAGTGTGTTGCGGTCATTGTCGTCGCGATTTCGCCCGCTCTTCGTAACATAACGTCCAGCACAGCTCCGGGTTTGTCTTTATCAGCAAGGCACCGCTGTCCCTCAGGACAGTGGAAAGATTGACTGTTTTACTGCATGAATGCACTCCCCCCTCATTCAGTTGTCCTTCTAGCACACTAAATGGAATCTTGGCAAGCACTAAAGTAGCACAATTGTGATGGTAAACAAACCCTTTGTCTCTTTGAATGACCGCTTTTCATCCCGGAACGCTCGCTGCTCTGAATATGCACACATGCTATAGTTGACGTAGAATAAATAATAAAGTGCCATTGTGTTCTATCACTTGATTGTCCTAAAATGGAAGTTAGTTGAATAGTACAGTGAGTTTTATTCAACCGCGCTGCAGTATTTCATTACATTTTCTCACAGTGCAATATGGTTATACAAAAAATTTGACAGCCTAGAATGAAGTGGGATTTGAATCCATGTGGTAATAACAGGCAGACAGATAAGCATACTCTTCCAGTCAATAACCAAGATGCCACAATAGGAACTTTTTCTAAAGGTAGATTGTTCCTGACAAGTTTCTATGACAAAAAAGAAGAGCGGCGGGAGAATAAAACCAAAACAACACAGAAACATTCGCTCCCAGTTCTCTCAGCGTGGAAATGAAACCGTCCTGCTGTCTCTCTTTGCTGAACTAAATTTGCCAAACTAAAACGCAATATGTCTTGTCCCTTAAGCATGAAAAAATTTGCAAAACATGCTTTTCCAAGAACTGTTTACATTCCATCAAAGCTGTCTACAGAATATTCACATTTTTATTAGAAGAGTCCTCTTAAGCTGCAATTTCCAAACCCAGCTGGTTGACCTTAAAGTACTGGAGAATTATACAGAGGAAATTGCTTGTAGAGTAGCTAATGTTTAGCCATAAATATTCATTTTTCACACAGTGCAGTCATGGTCACTCTCCTACTTCCGGCCTGCGAGTATTGTACAGAGAGGGCCAGGATGAACCCTCCCTTTACTGTGGTGCATGGAAACTCTCCATCCCCCGTGACAAGCTGGGTTCACAGTGGGTGGGAGAAAGGCTAATTCCCCCGACATCTTTTTTAAAGGCCATGCTCAAAATACCCTTGTCTGTTTTTCCCATATGTGTGTGTGTCTGCCCGCGCGTCAATATGTCTCTGACTGCATGCCTGTGTTCCTTTGCGTGTGCGCATGAACATGCGTTTGCGTCCCTGTGTGACCCATGTGGTCCTGTGTGTGTGTGTGTGTGTGTGTGTGTGTGTGTGCGCGCTTGTGTGTGTGTGTGTGTGTAGGTGACCTGGTGTCGAGGGCAATGCACCACCTCCAGCCGCTGCATGCGAAGAACCAAAATAATGGGACGCCAATCCACCAGAAGAGCTGTGGTGTCCACTGGGCCCCCGAGGCCATCTACACTCTGTGCTACTTCATGCACTGCCCTCAGATAGAGTGGGAGAACCCCAACGTCGAGCCCTCCAAGGTCACCTTACAGACAGAGAGGTGAGTGTCCAACCGTACCTCCTCACACAGGTACAGGACATTATGTTATAGATTATATACAGAACAGTATATAGATAACCCGGCTCCTCAAATGCGGACCTCAACATCGGCACCGATCAGTGAAAGACTACGCAAAAGACAAATTATTTTGAAAATCTCTCATTGCCAGTCAGACAAAGGTAATGTTAAGAATCATCCCTTGCCGTTCTTATCTGAAGCTCTTTGAAGACTAATCCTTGAAAATGTCATGCCAAGCAAACGCTTTATCAGAAATCGTTGCATCTGTGATGAGTCTAGATCTTCACCGGGACAACAGATAAGGAACACCGTTACAAAAAAAATCCCCCTCCCTCTGTTACACCTCTAAATCTCACCTCTGCTTTACTCTGAGATATAACGTTCTAGGTGAATTGTTCCCATTTATGCCCAAAAATATCCCCTGCTGATTTCTTAAATTAGTTTCTCCCTCTGTAGGAAAAGATGCGTTCGTAAGTAAAAATCTGGTGGTTGTGTTTGTTTGGGATGAAAACCTGCATGGCTTGCATGCATCTTGATAACCGTCGTGTTCATCACAATCCAGTGGTAATGTCCCTTGTATAGGGACCTGCAAAAACCCTTCCGGTGTAACTGTACACCTCTTAACTGTTCTTTTATTACAATTCTGGCTCACCGTACTTGTCCGATAACCCCTGAAATGGATCATCAGATCTTATCCTACAGGATGAAAGTAAGGTTTATGAGTCAATTATCCACATGTTAGGGTAAAGTAAGCATTTTCGCTAACCTGAAAGCAGCTTGAAACTGTTTGGAATGGGTATGCACAGACACGTGCCTTGTCTATATTGATGATTAGTAGTGGTTCATTAGCAGCCAGCAGCTGTGGAGCTGTGTTCAGGACTTATGAGTGAATAGCATAAAGAACAGGCAGTGTTTCCATAGCGTTGATGCCAGTGGTCCTTCAGAGCTCCTGGGGACTTAATAATTCTCTCACAATTTAGCATAGTCAGACCACAGAATAGTTCACTGTTTCCATGATGTAGATTTCCATGTAAATTTACATTTAAGTCGCTTAGAAAACCCTTGCGTTCTTTAAAAGTCCAATTTATGAACTTCTGATGACTCAGTGATGTTGTTATGTTAGCTTTGTTGTTTATGCTATGCTGTATGCTAGGATTCATGGCTTTGGCTGTTCAGCTGAAACAGGGTTGACAGTTGAGGCTGAGCATTTCTCCTGCATTGCTCCAGACTTTGTTGTCTGTAATGTAGCTAGTTATTAATTAATGCGTTTCCCCAAGTCTCCAGCTCACATATACCACAGCTCTGGTTACCATAACAAAACGAAGGCAAATTTGTGCATATTTGTATAAGTCACATTTGCACATTTGTGGAAACAAAATTAGCAGAGGCTCTGAGACTGCTATGTCTTCAAAATGATGCAGCCACTTAACAGCAGTTCTTGAAAGAGGGCTGCTTGGGAACCGCAAGATCTTGAACCGTTTGTGAACTAGCATTTCCGTTGGGGTTGAGAAGGAATGCCTTGGCATTATACGTTCCGCGCCTCTTGATGAAGGCGTCTTCAATGAAGTCTGTGTCACGGTGTCTTGAGGTCGGTTTTCTCCTGTCCTTTGAGGAGAGGAAAAAAGGTTTGCCTTTTTTCTAGATGATGAAAGTTTAACTCAGGACAGGAGCAGTGGAAGAGTGTGGGTTCTCCCATCAACTCAGAATAGCATTGATGGGTGACTAATTAATGATGAGTGACAGATGTGGGCTGAGCACATGTCAAGGACAGTCAAGGCACTGAGACATCCTTTATAAGATGGTGTACCAAGCGGTGAATCCCGAGGGAACAGTCTTCAAGTTCATGGTACACAACAAGTGAACAGCTATGGAAACTTGCAAGTCCTCATTGCTGAGGACTTATGCTGCTTGAGCAGCAGCACTATTCTACATAGCTGTATTTCCTTCACTTTGTCACTTTGTTTTTCTGTTAAATGTCTCCAGACAACACCCAGAAGCGGCTACTTTATCTGCCGCGTTGCCAGTTTACCTTTAGGCGTATTGGTCTATTAGCGAATACCTATTTGAGTCTAACATACCGGCTCTTTCGAAATACAGTTCACATTTGTTTTTCCTGTGATCTTGGACAGGTTTAGTCTAGATTAGCTAGCAGCAATTTGTGTCCTGCTGACATTACATTTGTGAGTTGCTTGTATCCACAAATATTGGCTCAGCTGTCAGAAGAGACAAGATCACAGAAATAACACGCAAATTCAGTTTTAGATGGATTTATTTTCCTTGTAAGTGCTCTGGGACATATTGTATATAACTGAAATTCAGTAAATGCCTCCGGTAGTGACAACATATGCGTCTCTGTCTCCCCCCACAGGCCGTTTATGGTCCTGCCACCTCTGATGGAGTGGATCCGAGTGGCGGCGGCCCACACCGAACACAGACGCAGCTTCTCTGTGGACAGTGACGATGTTCGGCAGGCTGCTAGACTGCTGCTGCCCGGAGTGGACTGTGAACCCCGCCAACTCAAGTATGGCTATAAGCAGCGTATACGTCTATAAGCTGCAGCGTGTTTGCCTCTAAGCATTTCACATGCACGTAAACAGAAAAAAAGAAAAACACAAACACCAACACATACTTATTAGTCATGAACTCATTCAAGTCAAGTCATTCAAGTCATGCACTCGGTAAAGTAACATCTAATAATATTAATAATAATACTTGTACAGTGCTTCACAGGACAATTTAAAACATGACAATTTAAAATAAGAAAACGGGGGGATTCAAATAAATAAAGAGAACATAGCAAGAATAAAATAGAATTTAAATTAGGCACCAATTTTTTTTATCAAAGGCAATACGATAAAAGTGAGTTTGAGTGAGGACCACAAAGAAGACAGATATTAAAATGCAATTATTTTATATTTTGGGGAAATATGATGCATCGCAAAACAGTCATAATACCACCGCCAATGTGAACCGCTTTGTGTGCCGTTCAGAACGGATGACTGTTTCTGTGCCTCGCGGAAACTGGATGCTGCCTCTACTGAGGCGAAGTTCCTACAAGACCTCGGCTTCCGTATGCTCAACTGTGGCCGTACAGACCTGGTGAAGCAAGCTGTCAGCCTACTGGGGCCCGATGGTATCAACAGCATGAGCGAGCAGGTCAGAGACACAGTCACACAGTCGTACGGATACATAATCAGACACGTGCATTTACACTTGTGCACACATGGATACCTGTGCATGCATGCATATGCCCATGCTCTCTCTCACACACACACACACACACACACACACACTTATTCATACAAGCACACTGCCTGGAGAATCTGTTGCTGTTAGTGAAAATTTCATTTCACGTATGCTTGTGCAGAGCACGGCCCAGCGGGCGTCATCCAGGCAAAGAAGCAGAAGGCGGTCACACACATAAATGTTCATTCAAACTCGGTTTTGCCTGCAGCTTTTGTAATACTACAGACCTTTGGAGTTCTGCTTTCTATCAAATCTCTCAATTTCAATACTATAGACCAACTTGAGAATACGATATGTGGTCAGATTATTTTTCATGGGTAAATCAACATTTCGTTTGGGGCTGTTCTGAGCAGAGACTTCTAAAAGTGTATTTATTTTAGATAGATTTATTTATTTTAGTTGATTTGATGTGCAGTCTTTCTTTGAAAAAATTTAATCACCTCAGAACTATCAATAATAGAATATTTAGAGCGGACGGAAAGGTTCATCCTTGGGTCGTTTAAAAAAAATTATGATCTCTCGGATGTGTTCAACTTGTATTCAGTGGTCTAATGTATAACATGACTCTCCTAGGTATGTTTCCGTCAGTTTTCATCAAGATAATTAATAATAATTAATCGCCACGATGTTGGTGATTAGACATGTTTGTTATTGCGCAGCCAAGTATGTCAACAGAAAAAGAATACCTTAACCCGTGAAATAATCTGATTTGTCTAGGGGATGACTCCGTTGATGTACGCCTGCGTCCGTGGAGACGAGGCCATGGTGCAGATGCTGCTCGATGCTGGAGCTGATATTAACAGCGAGGTCAGTGCTAATGGTGTCTCCCCGGAGCGCAAGCTCTTTTGTTTGGGTTTATCAAAGGCAAATGAATGAAAGATGTTCATTGTCCTTGCCCGTGT
The DNA here is from genome assembly GCA_900302305.1 of Polymixia japonica. NCBI lineage: Eukaryota > Metazoa > Chordata > Actinopteri > Polymixiiformes > Polymixiidae > Polymixia > Polymixia japonica. The sequence goes on from OMKK01067928.1 coordinate 11,990, forward strand.
CACGCCCATGTCATGTTCATTTTGGAGCTGATCTGCTTGTGAAACCTGACCATTAAGACAACCACCAACTCTGTAGAAATGCTGTTCACGTTTTAAGCACAGTGGCTGAGATTGTCAGGAATAGGTGGTTGTTATACAAGAAGGTTACATAACCTATTCCTTCCTCTTGTATTTATAGTATCACATATGTACCGTGCCACGATGTGCCATTTTACATGTCAAGGTTATTTATTTTTGATGTATATGAAAGTATTTGAGTAGTTGTTTACGTGTTGTTGAAGTGGAGAAAACCGAACCTCATCTCGCCCCAGGCTTCCCTCGCTCCCTCCCCATGCCATGCTGTTTACTGTGTAATAGGTGATTATAATAGGTGAGGCTCATAAGGCACTGGCTGTCCTGTCACCTCAGGGGTTATGTAGCCATACACAAATACATTAAATACATTAAAATTAACCAGCTTGTACTTATATGCATGATGAAACTCAAACACAGACAATTTGCTATGCTGTGAAATGTGGTGCACAGTTTTGCGTTTGAGTAATTCCCCTGTTCTGTGGTAATGAATGTGTTATTCTGATATAAAGAGAACTTAACTTCTAATACAGCCCTGAAGGAACTGAGATGGCCTTCCTGAACCTGAGCTGACGCTATAGTGGTCATTCAGTTAAGGATCCTGTCACCTCAGGAATGTCCCATCAGCCATTGTGTAAAAGGTCATATCATGATTCCAAAGCACAAAGCTCCTTCAAGCACAACTTAAGGACTGTGTCTCAGACGTGATGTATTATAGCTGTATGCATCTATACTGTAGCTATATTTGCTGTTATTATTGCTGCAGCTAAATCTTAAATTCTAAATTTGGGAAATATTTTGAACAATTAAAGAGGTACTGTACACTTAAATGTGTTTTTTGAGCTGTAAACTAAAGTATATGCCTGTACTGTGATGAAACACATCAATGCTGGTGTTAATATTGACATTGACACCAAATTTATAAAAATCCGCATTTCATGGGTTGAAAATGGCTCAACTACTAATGGCTACTGTTTTAAATCAGCCTGAGCCTTGCAAGGCCAATGCTGACATAGAGTCGACCGTTTGGGACTTCATGAAATTTATATACAAAAAAGAATGTCACTGAGCAACTCCTGCCCTCCTACCTCACACATCCACGCCCCCCCTTTTAGCCTCTTGCCCACTTTTTAGCATTTTTCAAAATTATGCAGTGGGTGGAGTTAGGCTCAGACCTGGGGGTGTAGTTACACTTTAAAGGCTAATGGAAAAAAACAACAACATATGTTTAACTGAACAACAGGGCAACCTGGGCTGCCTCTGATGCATCCAAACACATCTCCCTTACCAGCTGAGCAACTTTAAAACGAACTACAGACATTACATCTGCCTTGCAAAGTGGTTACACTGAGAAAAGGTTTTACCTACGTGTCTCTGAGCCCGCTGTCCCACATGAGCCAATAGGAAACGATCAGTCTTTGTGCTTTGTTCATGTGTCTGTGTCTCATAGTCATGCTTTCATAATGTCCACAGTGAGTTATTCATTCCAAGCCATTAAGCGTTCCAGACCGGAGCTGAGGCCCAGCGAGGTCAGGTCAGATCAGGCCACAGCGCCGTCAGAGAGACCACAGTGGAGATCTAAAAGATCAGAGAAGAACGATCGGGACAAGACCTAACTAGACAGATCAATCTATTGTGTTCATTAGATGGCTAACACAGCGACAGGATGTCCTCTGCAGCCCCGGGGTTCCTATTACCCTAGTTCTCCTTTAGTGCCCCGTCTCTCCCACTCCTCAGCTGCTCGTCTGTGCTATTTAGGCCATGTAGTGGGTTTTAATGGCTTTATATATATGTCTTCCTCACCTTAAACCTGTCCCTTCTACCCCCCCACTCCCCCCCTTCCACCTGTATCACTTCCCCAGGTGCCAAACTCAGTGCACAAGCATCCCTCAGTCTACCCCGAAACACGACAGGGGACGCCACTCACTTTCGCTGTGTTACACGGACATGTACCTGTGGTGCAGGTAGTGACGCCCTTCCTCACCTGTGATTTTCTTCCATAACCTGTCGTGCTTCAAGCTCATGGTCGGTCGTCATTGTCATCTTTGTCATCGAAGGACCTTTGTGGTGACGATGATAATGATGGCCAATGACTTTTCTCCTCTGTGCTGTCTGTTATTTATTTATTTATTTTGCTAATTCATGTTGTCCATTGTATTTGCGTAATAGGCAGGATTGTATTTTGGGTACAAAATAGTTTTTTTAAGCATTTATCCTTAAAGAGGTCATTTAGTGACAGAAACTGCAAATTGCAAATCGTTTGCATTGCTGTGCCAGGGGTTCAGACTGGGTAGCTGGAAAGTGGAGAGACTGCAACCTAATGGTTATTGAACTCATTTAACTAATTTTGTTTACCCTCTAAATGCTCTTTCTGCCAAATTTAAAATCTTTAAATTCCAATAGAAAATGGTTGACCCACATGTTTTACAATTTTATCTCAATAGATCAGATAATGAAGAATGAAAAGGTGATGTCAGCCTGAAATAATAAGGTGTAGGTCATTTACTGTGTGACTGCTTCACACTCCATTTTCCAAGCTATTTGTTTTCATTTTAAGGCATTTTCAACTCATTAAGGAGCAGACAGAGCTGCAGATAGAGTTGTAAGATTTATAGCCTCACGGAGATCCGTCTCCATTATTTTGATGAAATGGTTTGTCAAACCAATGAGCTGCTACTGATTTCACACACCTAAAATCAACGATAAACGTGGTATGTTAACATATGGACCTGTCATTA
>OMKK01067937.1:0-11638 GCA_900302305.1 Polymixia japonica
AAAGACAAGTGTCTCTTGCCTACAGTCAAGCATGGTGGTGGGAGTGTCATGGTCTGGGGCTGCATGAGTGCTGCTGGCACTGGGGAGCTACAGTTCATCGAGGGAACCATGAATGCTAACATGTACTGTGAAATACTCAAGCAGAGCATGATCCCCTCTCTTCGGAAACTGGGCCGCAGGGCAGTATTCGCATGAAACGACCCCAAGCACACCTCCAAGACGACCACTGCCTTGCAAAGAAGCTGAGGGTAAAGGTGATGGACTGGCCGAGCTGTCTCCAGACCTAAACCCTATAGAGCATCTGTGGGGCATCCTCAAACGGAAGGTGGAGGAGCCAGGTCTCTAACATCCACCAGCTCCGTGATGTCGTCATGGAGGAGTGGAAGAGGATTCCAGTGGCATCCTGTGCAGCTCTGGTGAACTCCATGCCCAAGAGGGTTAAGGCAGTGCTGGAAAATAACGGTGGCCACACAAAATATTGACACTTTGGGCCCAATTTGGACATTTTCACTTAGGGGGGTGTACTCACTTTTGTTGCCAGCAGTTTAGACATTAATGGCTGTGTGTTGAGTTATTTTGAAGGGACAGCAAATTTTCACTGTTATACAAGCTGTACACGGACTACTTAACATTGTAGCAAAGTGTCATGTCTTCAGTGTTCTCCCATGAAAAGATATAATAAAATATTTACAAAAATGTGAGGGGTGTACTCACTTTTGTGATATACTGTAGGTATCACTTAAAACTGCCTTAAACTGTTCCTAAAGACACTGATTTGTAGCATTCCAAGATCATTATCTTCATTATCCATGTTGCAACCAGCAATTTTTCATTATGTGAATGTCAACCCCTCAAGGGAAACTCTCTTTTCGCATGATCTCTTCCACAGGGACGTCAGAGGTCAGGGGTCAGGTAGAGAGCAGTGTCTCCATCAGCAGCGTGGACACCTGCCAACATGGGCTTGAACCTACGTCCTCCTGTTTAAAGGCTGTTTAAAGGCGGCCTCCCTTCCCTCTACACCGCCCACGTTGGTATGTTTCTCCGGGTTACACCGAGCCGTCCGTGCTCGTAACGTACCTAGATATGCGGCCTGGCTGGTGGACTCGGCCAAACCCTCCCTGCGCAGGTCCTTCCCCGTGTCTCCTGGCGTGGAGCAGTGCGCCGGCGAGGCGTCCAGCATGAAGTTCTTGGTGCGCGAGGTGGAGATGATCCGAGGCGGCAGCAGGATGTTGATGACCGTCTGCAGGAGCAGGAAGATCTCGGGCTGCTCCAGGTGGGGGCTGTCTGTGAACGAACATGTATCCACTTACAAACAATGGGGAGAGTGAGGGCAAAATGGAGAGGTTGGAAGCCGGTTCAATGCAAAGGGTGAACATTTATTGATTGCTTAAGTAGGTGTGAATGGCCACATGTTTCATGTTTAGCATACTGCATTTACCAAGCTAAGCTAGTCTGCAGTACAGTCATACGGGCACTTGCACACTTCATAAACTGATTCATACTGGGACAACCGTTTTGGTTGTCGCACCTCCTTTGTGACGTAATTCGATCCTTCCATTTTCAGGAAAGATCGTTCACGGTGGAACACCAAATTGCTTAGTGACAGCAAGGTTTCTAAGGAACCAATCGTAACGGCGATTGCGTCATTCCATAGCAATCAAAAATTATTTCATAATATGTTAAAGCAAAAATCCTGTCTGCAGCCACTTTAATCAAAAGTTCACCCGTTGCATTGGAGTGACTTCCAGCCGTGTCCTTTTTGTGTACGAATAGGACAAGCAAGCTAGCTAGCATCTGTGCACGCAGTTTAGCCATGTCGGTAACACAACACCTGGGTTCAACCGCCCATCAAATCAGTCCTTGTTTTAGTACTGTTTTACCAATCATAATAGAAGCAATTTGACTCATTTAATTATTTAGCTCCAATATACATTACTGATACAGAGAGTATCTGATTGCATTCAGCATCCCGGCCATAATCATCCAGTAGTTAAGCAGGACCTGGTCTAGGTAGATGTCTGTATGTCTCTACCTTTGCTTCCAGATCCCACAGTCAGCACAAACGGAATGAGCAGGTTGAGCAGCATCCCCTCCCGTCTCTCCTGATTGGTGAACGGCGAGATCACGTGACTCAGAGGGAAGTCCTCCTTCAAGGCCTGGAAAGGAAAGGGGATCAACATGGTATTGTGATCGCATTTCGCCTTCGCTGGAGGGACGACTTTACACAACGCTCCTTTAAAATGTCCGCCGTGGCTGAAAATAGTCAACGATTTGATATACAATGTCTAAACAGGAGACAAATTTTATACAATGTGCACAAAGGACAGTATATACAACAAACATGGTGACAATACACAGACTTTTGCACACATGCATGAGTGCAGAAAGAGGACATTGTGCATTGAGCCAGTGTGCAAGTTGAAAAATGTCAAATGTAAATCTAAACTTGACTTGATTAACTAATACTCCGCTTGCAGTGGAGGAGACTACCTGGATCTGCAGGGCGACCAGTCTGACCACCGCCGTGCTGAAGGGCAGGGGAGGGGAGAGGTAGGGGCTGAGGTGGAGCAGAGGAAGACCGTCTGCTACGCTGGAGGGTCCCACCACACCCATCACCTGTCAGTACATATTATACAATATTAAGGACTATGATGGTGCATGTGTGCGTATGCTTTGCTTTGTGTGTGTGTGTGTGTCCATGTCTTTCTCTTAAAGTCATTATTTCATTGTTTTTAGATGAAGTTGAATTTCTACTCCAAATACTTGTAAACAGCCTTAGTTTGACATGTCCGTGCTTGATTTGTTGTGGGAAGACATTATGCAACACCAGGATGTATGCATCAGCTCAAACACGTCAAAATCAATCATGCAGGCCTTTAAGCATCTGTGTGTGTGTGTGTGTGTGTGTGTGTGCGTGTGCGTGTTTTCCTACCAGGTTGACACAGACGTTGATGAGCGAACGCAGGTGTGGAAGAAAGGAGATGATTGGCTGTCGCTGCAGAGTTAAACAAATGCCTTCAATCAGACTGCTGGCCGCCTCCCACTCCACCTGTCTCCTAGACAACACACACACACACACACACACACAGTCAGAATGAAGTCACACACATTCAAAAACGCATTTTCACTAACTCAAAAAAAGCTCGCAACGCTCAATTTAAAATGTAAAATTATTTTAAATTGAGAATCCATAATTCTATGAGAGCTAGAAGCAGAACATTAAATTAGATAAAGGTTGGATTCATAAAGTTAGATTCATAAAAATGTTATTCTGAATCTAAAAATCCATCAAATATTGCAAAGCTCACAAACACAGCCAGCTAAACACTGCAACAACAGTCCCTGCTGTGGCAGTACTGGGCAGCAACACACCAGTGATCTCCAGCAACACACACACACACACACAGACAGACACAGACAGACACACACACAGACAGACACACACACACACACACACACACACACAAAGGCACACTTACACACACACACTACGGTACAGCACTTACGAAGGCAGTGCTACAGAGGACAGTGCCAAGAAGCCGCTAAACTACTGAACACCACGGCACTGGAACGGGCACTAGGACGGGCACTGGGACGCCACCATACAGCCACAGGGAGGGAGAGAGAGAGAAAGGGAAAACAGACCTGGTGCAAAGGGCCTGAGGCCGAGCGCACCTGAGCGTGGGCATTTTGTGGATCTTGTTAAACATGCGGTCCAGCCTCTTCAGGATGAGGATGAGGGCGGGACGGACCGCCTCGGCCGACCAATCGGTGATGGGCAGCATTTCCATGATGTAACGCCGCAGCCCCCGGCTCTCCATGGTCAGGGTGTCGTAGGGCGCCAGCTTGAGGAGAGCGTGGGCGATCTCCGCCAGCCTTGGGCCAGGAAGGTAGACACACACACACACACACGGAGAGAAACACACATTTTAGTGCATAAGCCAGAGTCGGTTAATAAGTACTTTGCATGTGAGATCTGTTATTAAACGTTAAAGGTCAAGGTTCTGTGTGTTCATTCCTGCAGCACGTGATACTGACAACTACCGTGGCTGTGCCTTTGAGCAAGGCACCTAGTCCACAACTGCTAGACTACTAATGTTGTAAAACTGATTTTTCTCGACAGCTCCCAGGCGTGAACGTGTGTGTGAATGTAAAACAGGGCGTTGCCGGAGAAGAGCCTCCGTGCTCCGTGCCCAAATTATGGCTGATCAATCCATAGATCGATCGCTCTTCACCTCATGTGGGATTTGATATCGAGCAGCTCCAGAGCCGTGACCCTGGGTTCCCCGGCGACGTTCTGCAGGATCTTGAGGCGCGGCCCGCAGTGTTTGTAGAACTCGGTGCAGATGTTGAGGAGGGACTCTCGCGGCCGACGGAACTCCTCCCTGGCGATGCGCTCGTCCAGCTCCTCCCGCGGCATGCCCTGGCCCTCCTCCAGGAGGTGGAGGTTGTCCCTGAGTAAGTACGTAACACACACACGTACATCTAAAATCACTAAACTACACAGAGATATGCCCTGGCAACAGCGAGGCCTATCATTTTGTCCTAATCATCTCTCTGGAGTCACAGTTTCCTCCTCCGGCCCTGCCGTGGTCCTGACCTTGTGTTGACCCCTCCAGACATGGCGTGGTTGGCTGTGGTCGCTCCCTTATGGCCCTGGTCACAGCGGGACATCTGCGGAGCCGTCATGGGTCTGTGATGGGGGCAGTTATAATCAGGGTTCCCACACCTTACTGAGCATCACATTTAAGGGCTTTTTTAATGACTTTCAAGACCTAATTCCCTCGAATTCAAGGACTCATTATGACCTGTTTTGTGACATTAATTAGGGTTTTAATATTTTTTTTAAATTCAAATTTAATTGACATTTTTTGACTGTACATATGTCCACGTGTTGTCTAGCAGTGTGCATGTATGCGTTTGTGTGCATGTGTTGTTTAGCTGTTTGCGTGTGCTGTCTGACTGTATTGTATGACTGTACCATGTATGCTGTCCTGTATATCTCTTTGTGTGTGTTTGCACGCCCAATGGTGCAAAAACTGCACTCTGAACAGCTGTTGATGATGTAGATGTATACATTTTTGTACAATTTGGTGCGACAGTGTGATAACAGACCGTGTGAGGGACTCTGAGCTGTAGAGGAGGGCCTGCAGCGAGGTGGCCAGGGCAGCGATGGCGGCGATCTCGTCCCTGGCGACCGAGGCCGATTCCATGGTAACCGTGTTACTCTTCAGCTTCTGGAGGAAGCAGGGAACCAGGGCCTCCAGCACCATCAACATCTGGAGACTAGAGAGAGAGACAGAGAGAGAGACAGGGAGAGCGATAGACAGAAACAAAGAACGAGAGAGACAGAGAGAGAAAGCACAAATAAGAAGATCCAACAGTATCCAGCAGTATTTCTAAATTCACAGTTTAGCTCTTGGTACAGAGCCATGTTATTTGTGTTTCCATACCTCCTGAAGGACTCGGGGGCGTAGGCGACCACGGTGACACACAGCTTGATGGCCTCGCTGATGGAGAAGGCGAGGTCCTCGTTACCATAGCAGAAATCTGCAAATCACAGGTGACAACACGGCGCTTCTAGTCAAACTACTCGCAGTACAGACACGTTGTACACTCGCTTATTAGACAACTTGCTAACAAATACTAAACTCTAAACTAGACAAATTTCAGTACTATTGATGTATTTGGCAAATAGAGACAGATAGACAACATATGCTACCTGGGGGATGCTGATCTAAAGGGCCTTATAGTACTATAACCCCTAACCCTGGCAGTGTTAGTGCCTTGCCCTACCCATTGAGCTACACAGGACCACAGGATGTATGTAAACGTGATTGTGATTCTGACGGTTTACCCAGGGATCGTAGGGGCTTCTCTGCCTTGACCAGCTCCAGAGCGTCCAGGGCATCGTGCGTCTCACCCTCCAGTGAGACCAGCAGGTCAAACAGACACTGGGCTGAAACCCCCTTGGACAGGCCAGTACTGGTGCTGGTCTGAGATGGGAGACACAGGGAACACGCATAACACCGATAAGGTACATGAATACGTGTGTGTGCACGTATGCGTGTCTATATACAGTACATCACCTTAAATACCTCCCAACACATTGTTCTCCAACCCACACCTTTATTCTTTACTGCTGTAACCGACAACATTTCCCCTCTGAGCACACACACACACACGCACGTGACTTTACACTTGACTTCATTGATCTCTGTCTTACAGTGAACTCCAGCAGTGGGGCCACGCTGGCAAACAGCTGCAGGATGAAGGGTTTGCGGTGAAGGACGTAGAACTGCCGGCAGCAGAACTCGATGCCCTGCCTCAGCAGCGGGTTGCTCTCGTAGTCAGCATAGACCTACAGCAACGAGGAACACGGTAAGGGTTATCAAGTAATTTTTTTAGATGGTGATAGACAGATGGTTCATCCAATCACCTGCCAAGTATTTTTTGAAAGTGCCTGCCCTTTTCCAAACAGTTTCCAAGGACGTTACACTACACCAGCTGATTTAACAGGTCAGCATGAATTCAACCGGAAAGGACCCTAGATCCTATCCAAACCACATGTTTTAGATTTCCTGTAGGGCAAAAAATCGAAACAGGTTTTTCTGTTTTTGTTAGCCTTCAATGATAGACGTGTAGACTCTAACTGACATAAAGTGACTGGTAGCATCTGGTTCTTGTATTTTCTGTAGCCCGCCGTGATGTTAGACACGTCAACTTTAACATATTTGAACGCCCCCGCTGTCCTCGGACCGTAACATGGCGTAAACGAATCTAAAATCTATATATTTACCTGCAGCATGGTTGGCAGAATCCACTGGTAACCGCTGAGGGAGAAGAGATGGTTGAAGTGCACGGCGGTGTTGATGGCCGTGGCCGTGTACTGCCTGAGGAGGGCGCTGTCCTCGGGGTGCAGCAGCAGCGCGCCATTGAAGACGTTGAGGAAGAGCATCATCTCGTCGCCCCAGGGGTACTCGCTGGGCATGCCCAGGAACATCTCCTCCAGGAGTTTGATCCAGAGAACCTTGTGCAGCGTGTCCAAACCAAACAGCTCCTTACCTACAGGGGGACAGAGGACAGACGGACAGGCAGAATTAATTTGACTTCCTGCTTTCATGCACTACCCGAACCATGGCAGCTTGGATAGTTGCTTTCTGCCCAGTACTGTTTTAGGATGAGCTTGACATTTTAGGAAAAGTGTGGTGCAAAAATCACTTATTTGTCAAAAATTTGTATGGTGGTGAACATGGAATCAGTTTATGGCAAAATGAGAGTAATGATTAATATTTACCAAACTAAAAAGAATCAGAAACTTGATTTAATTTGGAATTAAAAGAGGAGAATTGAATACTTCTGTTCCAACGTGCAATTCATCCATTTTGGAACATAACTCTTCCTGGAGTTCATCATCAAACAGATACATTGTACTTAGTATGTTGTATAAAGTGCCATGTTTAGTTTGTGGAACATAAACATAACATTCATTTGGTAGACGGTAGCGGGGCCCGGTGTGTGACGTCCTACCCTGCGGCTCGTTGAACAGCGAGAACTCTGCGTCGATGGCGGTGCGCGGGAAGGACGGGAGGCGGAGCAGGTCCTCCTGGAGCAGGGAGACGTGGGATTGCTTGTGCACGGCTGGCATGTGCTGGGTGAGGGAGATGAGGAAGAGGACGCGACCCACCTCCTCTAGTTTACGGGAGAACACCTAGAAAGGTAAGGAAGGAACGGAGACTAAGCATGTGCATGTTTTCATTTGTTCTTTATAATCCTTGTACAATGTCTGTCTATACTATGCTGTTGGTGACACCCCAGTTTCAATGTGATAATATATATTTTTATAGGGAGATAATATTAAATATACACACATTTCCTGTTTGTCTATACATTGTAGTCTATTATTCCTTCTGACTGTGGCTTATTAGACTTTTTAAATTAACTGTCTTTGTTTATTAATCTAGCAGTTATTGCTATTTATGAGTTTCCTCTTTGATGTAATTTGATGCACTCGTGTGCCATGGAGGGCGAAGAGGATGCAGGGTTTCAGTACAACCTGGTGTGGAACTAAGTGAAATAGGATTCGGACGACCGACCAACCAACCGCATACATACACATACACACGCACGATGTGTTACCTGTTTCTGGATGAGCTCCTGTCCTTTCTCAGGCAACATGTGGACCAGATTGAGCTGAGGAGAGACTGATCTCCGGAACGGGTATATGTCCCTCACGTAGGTCTGGAGTGGATTACATTACAACGTTGTTATGACATAAATAAAACATTCCAACAACAGTGCTTTAACATGTCGTGTGTTTGTAATGGGATCACTCCCACCTTGGAATAATGGATGAGGTTCCAGCGTTTGTCCATGAGGAAGTAGTGCGCTGATCTGGCCTCGGGAATGTTGAAGAATTCCAGACACTCCTGTGTTGAACAATAAAGTCATCAAGGAATTAACGCATTCTGCTGACCCATATTTAGTTGATGTTCATCCAGTGGACTTCCAGTAATACTACAAAATGTGTAATAATAACTACATCACTAATAATATAAACAGACTGGTGGAAAAAAAAAACTTGGTTCAGAAAGTACAAATATTAACCATGAATCTGTTCCATTCACACACTAAACCAGCTGATTGTAATTAACAGTCAACTTCATCTAGGTAAGAGAAACTCATTAGTGACATTAGATGTCTGGATGCAGCAAATTCATGGTCAGTTTTTCTACTTTCTGAACAAGCTTTTTTTTTCCACCTCTGCATACAAGCAAAGAATATTAATGAGTACAGGTGTCGGAGCCATTATCTCTCTCTCTCTGTCTCTGTCTCTCTCTGTCTCTCCATCTCTCTCTCTCAAAATACTGCAGTCTAGGCCAGTCGGCTCCAAATCAGAGTCTCACCTTGAGCAGGGCTTCAAACTGGGTGTCTTCGTGGACTGGTAGCTGTGTTGGGATATCACACTCGTTCTGTCCGTGCACCACCAGCGTCTTCGTTCCTGTAACAACGATGCATGAAGGAAAGTTTGGCAACGCTTTCTTTTCCAGGTTCACTATTCCCAAGGAGTTCATAATCACCCTTCTTTAAGAAATTCCCCAGGAAGATTTGACATTGTTTGTAAGGTGCAGACATTTTAACTTTAAAAAAAAAAAAAAAAAAAAGGGTTGGTAAATTAGGCCTGTAATTAATGACATCATTTGTTGTTTTTGTTTCATAACCAGTTGTCAGGTTTATATTGCTTTGTTATCTTTTCTATATAATAATAATATTAGCATACCACTATTAGTATAATTAGTGGTGGGGCTTCACCTGGCATGGATGCAGTGACCAGCAGTTTGACCTCACACTGTTCCTTCTTCATGGTCTGCTTCAGGTCCTTGAAGAAGAGGCCCTCAACGTAACCCACCACCTCCCACAGGAAGGTCAGCGTGGCCGAGATGGCGTCCATACCCCACTCGCAGGGCGTACGCACAAAGTACATGATCAACCCCACCTAGCCGGTGAGAGAGAGAGAGAGAGAGGCGTTATGTTGGGAGAGCGAGTACGAGATGGGGAAAGAGAACGAGAGACTTCGCGAGTGAAAAGATAAGAGGGATATCTGGAGGTTTATCCGTCGTCTCACCAGGTAGTTGAAGAGGATGTGGGAGGTCTGGGCAGGCAGGTCTCCAATGTTGAGTAGTAGCTTCCTCAGCATGTACATCAGCTCATCCTGACACAACAACAAACAAGGGCAATGTATTACAGTGATGATATGAAAACGTGAATATCCAGCTATTGACATAATTTAGCCTACATGTTTTTTTTAAATATAATTTTACAACTGTTGCTCTAAACAGCCACATCCTCTCTCGTTCGCTGCATGTCACAACTCCGCCCACTTGTAGCGCATGTGTGAAAAAATACTGAATAAATAATAAAAGAAAAAATATAAAAATATCGGCTTTTATCAGGTATGAGGGCGTGTCCTCTCTGTGTGTGTGTGTGTGTGTGTGAGCACTGAGTTCCTACCTGTCGGTTGCTGACTGTTAGTTTTTCCAGGAAGTGTCTCAGCACCAGGGCTGGATCCTCAATCAGACAGTTCCAGAGAATCTGCTGGGCAACCACGCTCACTGAAGACACATCGGTACGGCAATGTTACATTATGGTACGCTTGCAAATATCAAATACTGGTCATGCAGTTTACTAACAGAAAAATAAATAACTCCAATTAATGAAATCGGATGTAAATATTTTTTGTTCAAGTATCCACGTTCAAATCCACCATCTTTGACATGTCTACACAGAGTCGTCAGACATCTGCCGCATCTTTACTAAACATAATATATTTGAATAGGTGACGACAGGAGTGATGTTTCAAACGATACCAACCAGCCACTCCATCCTCTCGAACATCGCCGTCCTCCATAAGGTGCACTATGGGTAGGACGGCAGCACAGATGCATGCTGGGAAGACAGCTTGAGGAGGCTGTAGCATGTGGTGAGTGGGAGTGTGTTCCGTTGTATTCTCTTCATCTGGGAAAAGAACAAGATTAAAACAATTACAAGTTAGACTAAGGGAGTTAATCTCATTAATCTTGTTTTGTAATTGGTTCATTTGTACAGGTAAAAAGTATTGTGCCGAGAGTGTTTTTAACGCTAAATCTAAAATTTGAATTCAGTTGAGTGTGGGTACTTTTAAAGACTGTCCTTGTGTGTGTTGTTCAGTCGTACCTTCGGCGCTGACCACAGAGCGGACGGACCACACGGAGCCCCTGCGGAACGAGTAGTTCCTGTGGGAGTTACTGGAGGCGCAGGACGGGCTGACGGACAGTCGACGGGATGCCAGGTTCACCACTTCTTCTGCTGGCGGGAGGAGGTCAACAGGGTCAGAGGTCAACAGGCTCAGGGTCACACACGCAGTGGTGGACAAAGTACACTAAACTTTCACTTGATAAAAGTAGTACGACCCTGATGGAATATTACTCTGGTGAAACCAAAGGTTCTCCATTCAGAATTCTACTTAAATATATTTCACATTAATTATACTTTTTGAAATGTAGTGGAGTAAAAGTATAATGTCCCCTAAAATGGAAATGCTTAAGTACAAATTCCTCGAAACAGTACTTGCGTACACTATCAAGATTCAGGACTGTAAAACAACAGTAGCATGCTGTCTAGATTCTGTACAAAAAGGAGAATTTGTGGCGATAATATATGGTATAGTTTTTTATAAACACAGGAAGAGGATTGTGAGAGTTGTGGAGGTTATGAAGCCTGATAGGTAAAGAATTTTCACAATAAAAGTCCCTTTCATTGATTAGATGTTGCCCAATCAAGAACAGAAATACTCGGTAGAGTTAAATTCTTCAATCCTTGACAAAACACAAAACCTTACTTCTTTCTTAATCTTAATCTTTTTAAGACTTTGGCTTTATTGTACAACACAAAGTGAGAGTGCGTGGCTCGCCCGGTAGCCCCACCTTCCTCCTCCAGCTCGGGCGGCGGGCTGCAGGTGGGCTCGTAGCAGGCCTCCTGAGCCACGGGGATGGCCGTGATGATGCTGGCCTCGCGCCCCAGCCGCCGCTTCTCCTCCTCCTGCTGCAGGTTCTTCAGGATGTGCTCGGCGCGCTGGTGGGACCGCGACACCGCCCTCGCC
>OMKK01067938.1:0-11887 GCA_900302305.1 Polymixia japonica
TTCTCTGCAGTGACACTGTGGGGATGCTTACATCAGGGCTTGTCGGGGCCTTTTAAACGCGTGGGCACTTTTACAGTGCCTTATCAACTTTGGTAAAAGGCTGGGAAGTCAGAAGAAGAATCGTGGGTCTCAGCAGGTTCGCCACACTATACAGCCGTCCTGCCAAATGCTAATCCTAGAGAGGCCGAATGGGTGTAGTTTCATATAAAACCACTATAAAGCTTTTGTGAGAGTAAGGCCTGTTTCATATGAAAGTTGCTGGTTCAATGTGAATACCGTATTCATTGCCTAGGGAGTCAGTTCAGGACAGCCTCCATGTTTCCATCTCTGTTAAAGGAGGTGGGCTGAGAGAGAAGAACTGCCAGATTGTTTAAGGAGGAGTGTGTGTGTCTGTGTGTAAGTAATTATTTCTCCGCCTCTCTGCTCGCACTCCCTCACACACACACACACACACACACACGCACGTGCGCGCGCGCACACACACACACACACAGGTTCTCATAAAGTAAAGTCATGCTCTGTAGAGTAGGAGGTAACACCATAGATCTCATCTGCAGATCTATGTGGGCTGACAATAGATTCCACTGCAAACACTGCAGTTTAGACCCCATCTATTCTATTCTATTATATTTATTAAAGATACTCTATAGGATCCCTGTATAATTTCAGCCTCTAGTAGTTGAAATGGTGCTGTGTAGCAGTGGTGGGTCTTGTGCTCATTGCAGTAAGTGCGTGTGTGTGTGTGTGTGTGTGTGTGGAGTCAATGGACTGACCTGGGCCCGCCCTGCAACACCAATGCACCAAGACACATTCAAGTCACGTGCATGCAAGCCGACAGCTTGGGAAAGACGGCTACCTAAATCCTGCACTGGTAAACTAGAGATTCTGTAGCATAATGATGTAAAACTGGGATTCAGTTCATAGATTATATATTTAAGAACTATACTTTGACCACCCTGGACCAAAAAGAGAGGTTTAAAAAATGCTGACATATCTGACCCTGTTCAGACTCTTTAAGTATATATTTATTTCAAAATATCCAGTCAACTATTTGAGTATTTTCTAAATACATATCTTAAAATCCAATATTTTTTCATAAATTGTCCTCCAAGCACTGAGAAAACAAATTGCTAAAGTTAAGTAACTATTATATTCAACTGCATTCACTTGGTTGTAGCATCTATATTGTAATGTTCTTCATGCTGTTGTACATATCTGACAGATGGTACTGGGATATCCTTGTGATAAGACCTTTGTCACACTAGATATATTTTCTCTTCCCCTCTCTGGTCATCCCTGACCCCCCTTCCTTCCTCTGCCCCTCATACCCTCTCATTCTCAACAAGTGACATGTCAGTTCATGACAGAGGTCAAAGGTCAAGGGCATTACTGTGAATATGTATGTCTGATGCAAAATGGCAAAGGAAATAGTGTATTATTTTAGTTTTAGTACTAGTAGTGGTAAAGTAGTATTAGAACTAGCAGTGTTACTTAATTTAGCTCACAGTGGGAACTGTTTCCGCAAACTGGAAACTGTGTGGAATTGTATGTCTCAGCAGCAGACATACAGAACAAAATGTACACCGAAGATGTGTGTGTCCACATGCATTCATGTTGAAATTTATGTTGCTGTTTAGGTGTGTATGTGTTTGTCTATTTGTCTGTCTGTGTGTGTGTGTGTGTGTGTGTGTGTGTGAATGTGAGTGTGTGAGCGCACCCGCGCATGTGCTCACCGTTGCCTGGCGTGAAGCAGTACACTACTAAATTACTAGTAAGTATTAGACTAGTAAGCAGCCATTAATGTACGTCTCTGCATTATGTGGAGCCATCCCCAGGCAATTCATTAACTCCAGCCACTCTGAACTAATCACACTGACCTGCATTGACTCCCAGAAGTGGCCTCAGAAATGCCACAGCACCAACATGCATACAACGTTACATCCTATTTCACATCTAGACAAACGGAAAAACAAAAACTGAAAAATGCCAAAACAACCGTTGGTTGATAAGACAGGACACACTTTATTTGTCCCCGTGGAGAAATTACATAACCATGCAAGGTCCAAGACGGGGACCAGGGACCACACAATGGCGTTGCCTAACACACATAAACCCGTGATTTCAGTGACGAAATGCACAGTTCGATTATGAAAACTCAACTGCCCCAGTGACCGCGTGTGTTTTCCAGGGTCATCTCTCTTGCACTGACCAGCTAACCCATTAGAATGATGGAGTGATCGATGATCAAACTCCTGCAATAGACTGCCTGAATCCCGGGGGGGTGCAGCGTGGTTATTGATTACTTGTGTCTGGTTTTAATTATTGGTGAGTGTGAATGACAGAGTGGGGTCAGTTGTGCTGTCCATTCGCTGGGAGTGTGTGTGTGTGTGTGATTGCGTGTATGTTTAGCCCCCCTCACAGACTCCCTCCCCCCTCATTTCAGGTTGACCCTAAGATAAATAACTTCCTGTGAGGGGAGTGGTAACCCTTGACCTATTGAATGTGTCCGCTGATGTTTGTTCCTTTGAGGGTGTCTCTCCTCCACTGGGTTCCCAGAGCACACTTAATCTAAATGCGCCCTACTAGATTTCCAGAACTTTCCCTGACACATTTGTTTTTTTTTTACCTCAGCGCTGTGCAAGAACCTCTGAGGAAAAACTGTGATGTGTTTTCACTTCGATCTTCTAAATATGAAATACGACTTTAGTTGATTTTAATTCCCAACAAGCTAGTAGAGGAGTTTTTCCATGCTAACGGGGGCAGAGACTTTGTGTTTGTATGGATTGGGGCCAGATCTCATTCATCAGCTACGTCTGACTGGCCTACCAGGTCCAGAACAATTGTTAAGTGTGAATGTATAAGTCTTATATAACTCCCTAATAGAGGGTCTCATTGAGAGATTAGTTGTCGGGAGTAATATTGGCTTGGCAGTTACATAGGGAAATATAGACTGGCTATTGTGTTGCTCGTTAGCTTGTGAAAAACTTCTGTATGGAGACGGATGCAGAGGATGTCCAGAAAATAAAGCCTTTTTACATCTTTTATTGTTTTAGGCAGCATTACACTACACTTAGTTTGCAAATTGAGTCCCATGCTGTGGGGCACTCCAGCGTATTCAAATGAACAAACTTGCTAACGAGGAGCTTTCTAGCGAGGGGGCGTTTGGAAAACACACGAGGCAATTTTAGAAGAATTAGTTCATCAAATTAGGGATTTGCATGGAGCTAATGCAGATAGCAACATAGCTACCTTGTGACTTTACCCCAGAATCCCAAGATTACAATCTCTTCAGACAGGGTAGTTTGAATTCTCAAATTTAGTGATATAATACTGTAGCCTATTGTAAGTTTCTTTTGAAAAAGTTTATTTTTGGATGTGATCTCATGTCGGAATTTCTAAACACTTGAAACACTTGAATTTCGAATAAAGTTTTGGTAGCTGTACTATGGCTGCAAACACAGCAGGTGAATATTTTTAGTTACAATAGCCTGCACGGTTTGCACCGGCAGACTAGGATAGGTCTAATTGGCTCCTATTTTCTTTCTAGACACATACTAAGGATTTAATTGTTCACTGCATCGGGTGGCAGTGTTAGCTGGTAGAAAGTGACAGATTTAAAAGAAAAAAAGAGAGGAGAAAACACCTCTGCTTTGTGAATGTGTTACAGAGTTGCCTGTTGAGTAGGTGTGAATGGGATTTCTCCTTGATGGCACGGGGACACTGGGTGAAAATGAGATTACTGTCATGTTGGAGGCCACATACTAACCTGTAGGGAGTGTGTGTGTGTGTGTGCGCGCGTGCGCGCCCTATACACATTTACATCATAAGCATAGTTTGAAGTGCCAGGTTTGATATATAACATGCAAAAGCAGTATCTCTCTCTCTCTCTCTCTCTCTCTCTCTCTCTCTCTCTCTCTCTCTATCTCTCTCTGTTTGCAGGGCATGTGCGCGTTACAAACATGTCTGAATCCATGTACATGTACAGTTTTCCCTCCACATAGCTCTGAAAATCCACTTACTGCATCAGAAGTGCACCGCAGAGGCACAACAAACATGGAGGAAGGGAAGAGAGCGAGATGATGAGACCGGGCGAGAGTGGCCCCCTCCTGAGACTAGCAGACAGACTACGGGCTGGTGTTAAGTCAGCAGGTGGCCTGCAGTGTTCTACATAATATTACGGCACACACACACATACACACACACATACACACACACATACACACACGCAGCAGCACTCTACACTAGAGTGGACTAATTAATTCTCAGGACGGGCTTCCCCGCTCCTTCAGCAGAGAAACAGAATTAGAAGTGAATCGAAGAGTGAAAGCTTAGCGCCTGTATGATGGAGAGATAGCTAGAGAGATATTCTCACTTCTTTCTGTAGAAATATAATTGGCCTTTTGAGTATTTCCACGCTCCTTGCACCATAATTGTATCGGGAGTTGGTCTGACTTCACCTATGACACCCACACATATTTCCATGCAGGCAGATGCACACACACACACACACACACACACACACACACACACACACACACCTTGTCCACACTCACTCTTCCCACACCTGCTGGCATTGGTGTTTAGAAGTGTCATTTCATGCCCTGAAGCAGTGTGGGAGATGGGCTGTCTCTGGGGAGGGGCGAGCTGAATTTAATATCAGCTGCAGTTAGCTCTCATGGAAAAGGCCATCTTCAGGGAGCGTGTGCACGTGTGCAAGTTTTTCATGCCATAGGTCATATTGGTTAAAATCCATCTTCAGTATTTTCCACGTTTTTTGAGCTGTTCATTATTGTCCTATGCCAACCCCTGTTGCTATAAATCGATTCTATAGTCACTGCTGTACATTTTTCAAGCTCCTCCAAAAACGGCACTCGACAAAAATATATCACTGTCCAAGCTGCCATGGTGTTGCTACTGTGTGACGTTTGATTGCTACACCACACCACCATTTTGTGTGGAGAAAAATTGAGGGGGAAAGCAGGAAGTAAAATTGGCTGGAGGATGGATTCAATGAACTCCTGCAACACTTTCCTCTCAAAGCTAGTGGTGAGAATCAATAGGTATCTCTTCTGGTTTTGCGCTAAACAGGAAATGAAGCAAGATAACTTCCTCCCTCTCCATATTTGTTCCAGTGGTCAACACACCTCTCCTCATATTGGTTCCCCTTTTTGATTTCCTGACAGGTAATTGCTGTTTTTTGAGTGCACGATATCTTTTAGAAGCCTCTGAATTTCATTTCATTAAGTGGCATGAATTTCAACAGACTGTCGACTTAAAAGTTTCCCTGCAATAGGTTTCCCTCCAGAAAGAGTCCAGGACTACAAAGGTTTTCCTAGCGCCCCCATTTTCCTTTGAAGTGATGCTGTCATCTCTAAGACAATGCTCTGCTTTGATGTAGCGTGAACTTTGCTGCAACGTGATGCTTGCTTTAATATCTGTAACGAGAACCAGGTACAAACTTTCATTCCTCAACAAATTGACATTTGAAGCGTTGGCTTCCAGAATGAGATATCCACCATTAACCTAGTCTTATAAAACAATTGATAGTAAACGAAAAAAAAACAAAAAATTGTGGCACTTTGTCAAGGTTAATAAGTAGCTTTTTAATGAAAAGATAACATTTTTACAGACTATATTCTTAATGCAATATTTTGGCAATGCAGAATGATTAAGGTAATTATTGTTTTCCAAACGGGATCCATAGCACATTGTTAAAGCCTTAAGGCCCTGTTAAAGCTAGTTTGCTTCAGGAAATTCAATAATAATCTAAAATAAGTTTTGCATGATTCCGACAATGACTTTTCTGCAAGTAGAGTGAGAGCGCTTTGCCTCTTGGCACATCATCATTGAAGAGTGATTTAAAGCAGAGGAGAGACTCTGACACTGTAGCTGAACTGTACGTCACCCAGGGGGCAGCGTTGTTCTCAAACTTCCAATCCTGTGAACTCTCTGTGTGACCTTTCATGACCTTTGGTCTCTACACCTTCCAGTTCTTAATTAGAAAACTGTTGCTAGAATAGCTGGACGTCAGTGAGTGAGAATGAAAGAGAAGGACAAAAGGAAACGAGAGAGAGAAAGAGAGAGAGAGAGATGTGGAGAAAAGAGCAAAAGTGTGAGCCTCAGTGGAAAACCGAACAAACAAAGCAATGAAGGAAAGAAGAGGCTGTTAAAATGTGAGACCTTGATACAGAGACCTAGACGAGGGAGAATGACACTTTTGAAATAACGGTTGGATGTAATGCGTGTGAGGGTGAAACAGACGCAGAGAGAAACAGACGGAAACAGACAGACAGACAGTGAGACAGACTAAGCAGAGCTTTGCCGTTGCTTTAGCTCTTGAGGTTAATTAGGTAGGACACAGCCTGCATATTTGACTAATCTGCCAAGAAGCAGCATTCTTCCATCACCACACCTCCTCCATTATCTAATCTCATGTTGCCTATTAATTCAATTTAAACACTGCTGCCTGCCTTTGTGCTCTTAGTGAGTGCAAAAAAAAACAATAGAGAACGATATGGCACGGAACTCTAGGATTTGAATTGGTGGCACAGAATTTGCAGAATAGAATAGAACGTTTGTGATAAGAGAATGTCTTGCCGGAAAGCGATTGGCCTGGTTCAGTCCGGTTGTTATCCAGTCGTGTTTACTTTGTTATAAGGTGCAGTCTTTGTCCACGTCGGCAACCATGTTGCTGCAACACGTCACCCGCAGCAGACCAAATAAAATACAGGCCTCGGATTGTTTCTCGATCGCAACAACTTCTCTCTCTTTTTTTTATTTTTTATTTTTTATTCGGAAAACCTAATAAAACGGGTCGCGGCCGATGAGTCAATGTTTGCAGCGACACCAGCAGTCGGAAGGAGGTGTCGGGGAGCGAGGACGTGTCAGCTTGTTTAGTTTGGGCTGTCACAGCGTGGCTCACACCCGCTCTAAACAAGGTTTACACATTCCCCGTACAAAAGCAACGCGCTTTGGTTTATTTCTGCGGTTGTTTATGGAGGGTGTGCGAGAGGGCGTATGACTGCGTAGATTGTGTCGGGGCGTGTAGAATGTTGTTCACATGAAGGGGTCTTTGTAAGCAAAACGTTAGTGCCTTGGAGTAAGATTAGATGCTTAAATGTAAGGGTGTGTGTGTGTGTGTGTACATGGTCTGGTTGATTTAGTAAACAAAAATGTGATATAGAAGACAAGCCTAAGAGAATAAACTGTGTTTATTTTTATTGGAAGTTATGATGTATCCAGATATAAAGGCCAGTTTACATTCCTCAGTGTTCCCAAATCTTTCTTATGCTCACTTGAGGCAGACATGTTTTTTTTTTTCTTGATAAAGAAATTATGTGAGCAGCGGAAATGCATTCATGAAATAAATAATGAGGCCTGGCATGATCAGCCGGTCAGACAAATGGGTCCATGGCATTGCATGGCAGTTCAGAAGTGGCTTTCGACAGTCTGAAATGCTTCAGCAAAAGGCTATAAAGTAGCCTTCCACCACGAGGCCCAGAAATGTATGCACAGTCACTACCTTGTATAAAGTGCCTGTCATGGTTGTAGCAACAGAATATAATTGGTTTGTTGTTCGTGCAATAGAGTATTGCTAAGTGCTTTTCTTTTGCTATTGACTTTAATCATACCGTATGAAATATCTGCAACATTTGCTGACATACAGAACAATAACAACTTGCCCAATAATCATAATCTTTAAGAAGACTAAATCCATCTTTCTCGTCTGATGTAGCTGGGCTCTACATTAGAGGCTCTTTTATTCAGTTCACTTCAGTTAGGTGATGGAATTCACATTTTACTTGCTTAAAATTCCCTTGACAGTTAAACAAAAACACAGCTATTGCATTTTTTTTCCTCTCTTTATCCCTGGCTCTTTCTTCTTTTCTCTTTCTCTTGGCTCATCTTTCTCTCGAACTCTATCACACTTTAACTTCCCGGTCTTTGTCTTCTCTGTTCCTCGCATCATAATTGTACTTTCACAGTCTTCACCCCCTCCTCTGTCAGTCTCTCTCCTCTCACTAACAAACCCATCTGACTACTTCTATAGGTCAGTGCTGAAAGGGGTCAGCAGAGCAGTGAGATCAATATAGAAACACACAAACAAACACACACACACAATGGTTCAGTGTGTGTACAGGTCAGCTGACAAGGTATAAAAAAAGTGTGCTGCTGCTTTGTGAATGAGTGTGTTTCCAGCCCTCTGAATGTTATCTATGCTTATGACTGGAAAGTGTGTGTCTGTGTGTGTGTGTGTATGCGTTTGTGTGTGTTTGTATGGCCGTGTGTGTGTGCATGTATGTGTGTTTGCTTGTTTATGCAGGTGTATGCGTTGACATGCCTGCCTGTGAGTGTATATGTATGGTGTGTGTGAGTGTGTGAGTGTATATGAATGTTGTGTGTGTGGGTGGGTGTGCTTTGTGTGAGTATGTATGCATGTTGATATAAAATAGCTACATTCACTGTTGTAAATGTGTACCAGCTGCCTACAGTATGTGTTCATAAGAGTTTGTATATTGGAGTAGGATCTAGCTTCTAGGGCATGGATTTGATCTTGTGGAGAAGCTGTTTACATTGGGATGCATTGTGGTTATTCACCAGTCTAACTGAATTCAAAATAAATCAAGTACAACTCCTCCTTCCTGCTTTCACATTTGTCTAAACCAGTGTCAGCCTTAGGGCTGTCTAGACACCAGACCTACGTCCTATTGATTGGTGCACACTGTGTTCGGTTTTTGTGTTTGCGTGTGTGTGTGTGCACGTGTGTTTGTGTGTATTTGTGTGTATGTGTGCCTGTGCGCCTGTGCGTGTGCACGCCCACCAAAAAATACTTGCAACCTTGATCATTATGCTGCTGTCTTTCAACTCCAGCGGATGTTCTGCTGCCTCTGCACCACTTGACTGTTTGTGAGAAAACTCCCAGCAGCCCTAGCTTGTTCAGACTGTCAAAAGGAGAACATTCACCCTAACACAGAGTTCATCTATTAAAGCGGGACTCTTTTAAGGGGAAAATTCACCTCTATTAAAGGGGTGGGTATGTTATGGGGAAAATTCCTCCTCATACAGAATTTCTCCATTAAAGGGAAAATTCTTCCTCATACAAAATTTCTCTATTAAAGGGAAAATCCCACGTTTAAGGGGATTTGATTTGATAGTCTGTAAGGAAAGATTCACCATAACACAACCGCATCCAAGTTATTCTGATGATCTAGGATAGTTTAGTCTACATTTAGGCTCTCTCCCAAAGCTCAAATATAGAGAGTCTGGACTCTAGTCTGTGATGTTATTCAGAGACAAAAGCTGAAGCTGCTCCATTGATGAATGACAGATTTATGGGCATGCAGTGACAGTACCCATTCTGATTATACAGGGACATGGGCACAATTTCTGGTAGTGCTGCTATTGTGAAATACAGCTTATTTTTACATCAGCGTTCAAACAAACAATGCTATGCCATTTTGCTATGAATCTACAAAGCCAATCTTCAGTTATTTTTCAACGGAGCAGTAGGTTTTCCCACTTGAGAACAACACAAAGTAGAGTTTTTTGATCTGTAGTTCAAATATAGATCTATAGAAGACAAAATATTGAACATCTGCTGCTTTGTTGAACAGAGCCTGTGGTCAATTATAACAAAAAGGTACAAATTCTAGAGGTTTCCTGATGATTCAGCTTTACAGTCCAGTGCAGACCGAAATTTTGTTTGTTTGTTCAGATAAAAATTCAGCTCATTAGTCATTTTCTCTGACGCGCTTGGAGGAGAAGTTAGGTCATGTAATTATAGCTCTGGGAAATACCCTGGTCTGTGTGTGTGCATTCATGCGTGTGTGCATTTGTGTAAGATTGTGTGTATGCATTTGTGTAAGATTGTGTGCGGCTGTGTGTGAGAGTGTGTTTCTTGTGTATTTGTGTGTGTGTGTATGTGTGTTTTATGTGTGTTGGTGTGTGTGTGTTTCCTGCCCATATTTTGTGTGTGGCTGGCTGTCCTTACACGATTCTGTTTTATGTGGTTTCATTTGCATTCTCAGCCCTGTACCAATAACAGAATTGACCTTGCTCACATATTTAGTATGTTTTTTCTTATGATGAAATAAGCTCTGGGTCCTTCACATTTTCCAGCCCTGGACCCAAATGAGAAATTACGTTTCTCACCCTGGGGCCCAAGCACATTAAAGACAATTTCTTCTACCACATGAAGGACCTCCTGCAATAGGCTTTTGTTCCATGTGGAGTCCTGATCCGTAGTTTAAGAAAAAACACACCTGATGTATCTCTCTTTTCTCCACAGCATGTGGAAGGGCCTGAATGTCAACTGCACAGACAGTTCAGGGTACACACCTCTACACCATGCCTCACTCAACGGACACAGGTAAGATGGCCAACATACAGCATGTCTGCATTGATGTCCGCTATAGCAGACATAATGGTATGTGCACTTGCAGATCGGGTTTCATGGAAAGCCACGTACGTCCAATAAAACAACTAACCCTGTATTTAAAAAGAGCGGTTCGTGTTCTTATTGATCCTCATGCAGTCGTGACATGATGAAATGCACAGCTTGGTGAGAGCATCACAAAACATGTCAGGTGTCAATAATAGCTAGAAAATGGTAAAACTGGATATATAAAATATGAAATGTGTGTGTGTGTGCGTATGGGTGCATGCATGCTCGTGCATGAATACACACTGCAAACCGCAGTGCAGTCTCCTTCTTTCACCTGGGCCTGCTGATAAATCCCTTTCACACTGAGGATTAGCATTAGCCTGACCGCTAGCCCAGTTTAGCGGAACTGAAGGATTAGCGCTGTGTTTTGGGGGCAATTATGTGGATTTTCTTCTTTAGATCAACTGGAAGAGACGGAGAGGAGGAAGAGAAAGAAAAATATAGCCTTTAGAGTGAAAAATAGGCCGCCGACATACACTGTAGAGGAGTGATTTAATGTTTAGGTGGCAAAGGATAAAGAGAGAACTAGCAATTGGTGTACAGACTGGAGACACTTGGTGGCAGACAAACCATGGAGTCAGGGGAGCTTTGGTTTTCAGACTGGCTTCAATCATTTTTTAAATCATTTTAATTATATTTTAGTTATGTTTTTTATAACCCAAAATAAAATAAAAAAGCCGCTTTGGTAATCCGCTCAGGCTGAAACTAACAACCAAGAAGTTGAAATACCTCCTATTTGACCCTGTGATCCTCTTAATGTGATTCTTATATCATTGACTTTTGAACACACAAGTCGATTATATTAAATTAATTAATTATTGAATTTAACAAAGCAGTTCATTAGGAATCTCAGGGCTACGCTCACCCTGTTCCTGGGAGAGGCTTTGCCCTCTTCTCTTCTGCCTCCTTCCTTGGTCTCTGACATTCTGAATGCAAATGAAGTGCCTCACCTCTCCTCCACAGAGCAAGGTGACAACCTCAGCAGAGACTTCTTAATATGAAATAGTATTGCATGTCCCTGGGCTGCGACTGAATGAGTGCTCAGCACGAGCCCTGCTCTGTGGTGTTATCACGTTATCTGTTTGTGTAGTGGGAATGATTTTATTAGAGGGCAACATGGAAGCAATTAGATATTCTCCCTCCCTACTGATCACTATCCCCACTGTTTTCCCTCTCCCCCTGTTTCGTCTATCTATCTATCTATCTATCTATCTATCTATCTATCTATCTATCTATCTATCTATCTATCTATCTATCTATCTGTCTGTCTGTCTGTCTGTCTGTCTGTCTGTCTGTCTGTCTGTCTGTCAACTATCTATCTGTCTGGTTACAGTACAACTCCACCAAACAACAGCATGGGGACATTAAAAAGTAATGAAGAAGTGATTTGGGACAACAGCGCAATTTTTCAACTTTCCAAACGATGTTGAAACCTCATTACAT
>OMKK01067950.1:3071-15568 GCA_900302305.1 Polymixia japonica
TCAAATGTCTTTCGGGTGTATGCCAACATTAGCCAAATGTAGCTAAACACATCTGAACATAACGTTAACCTAGCTGTGGTCGTAGATGATGTTAGCTAGCAGGTTAACAGTTTTTATCCCCAAAACAAACCTAGTCCAGACCACAGTACAGGAGACAGACAAACCTGAACAAACCTCCTCCAGACTGCGGTGCAGGAGACAGAACAACCCTCCAGATCACGGTGCAGGAGACAGAACAAGCATCCTCCAGACCACGGTGTAGGAGACAGAACAAACCTCCTCCAGATCACGGTGCAGGAGACAGAACAAACCTCCTCCAGACCACGGTGCAGGAGACAGAACAAACCTCCTCCAGACCACGGTGCAGGAGACAGAGCAAACCTCCCCCAGATCACGGTGCAGGAGACAGAACAAACCTCCAGATCATGGTGCAGGAGACAGAACAAACCTCCTCCAGATCATGGTGCAGGAGACAGAACAAACCTCCTCCAGACCACGGTGCAGGAGACAGAACAACCCTCCAGATCACGGTGCAGGAGACAGAACAAACCTCCAGATCACGGTGCAGGAGACAGAAGACAGACAGGCCTGCGTGTATTCACAGTCTGCTTGTGTTAGCTAACCTGGATGGATCGTTAACCTCACTATCCGTTCACCGTGATATCAAACCACACACTAATGAGGTGTTTATTATCACTAACCGACCAGAAGAACTAGTTATCCAGCCAACCAGCTCACGTTAGCGATGCTCGTCTGCTAGCCAACCGCACTAACGGTTAGCATTAGCTTAGCTCTCCCCAGTTCCGGGGTGTCGAACTGCTAGCAAATGCGTTAGCGACGCTGCTAATACGCGACCAGACGTTTTCAAAACACAGCTTTCGGGTGTAGAGTCTTTTCGTTACGGCGCGGCACTGACTGAACGGTGTTTGGTCACTACGTTAGCGGGGACACAGCTAGCTTGTTTAACACTAGCTAACAGGACGTCAGCTAGCTTGTTTAACACTAGCTAACAGGACGTCAGCTAGCTTGTTTAACACTAGCTAACAGGACGTCAGCTAGCTAACCGAGCCTCTACTTAAGCGTTTCAACCAGCCTAAACTTAACATCTCTTACAATAATTGTTGGTGTGCTCCGGGTATAGATCCACCATTATTGGTCTTCTTGTCCGCTGGGAGTATCGAATAAGCTCCAAAAGCGCGGATTTTATACAATAAACAGTCGGTGAAAGCGGAGTAAAAACCGATCAACCTCTCAGCGCATCGCAGGCGCCTGCAAGACAAGAGGCCAAATGAGGATACTGGGCATGCGCAGAACGCGGCCTCGGCTCTCTCAGGCGGAAAGATGACGTAAGGGGCGAGAGAGTCCACTTCCAGCTACTTCCGTCTTAACTTACAAACTCCTCAAACAGACTAGACCGCTACGTGTTTTTGACTGGGAGTCAATAAGAGTGTGTCAATAACAGTGTCCCACGTTCCGTCCAATATCCTTTTTTTATGCGAAGGGCTTATTTTATTTAGCCAGATAGCGTAATGTTTAGGATCTTAGGAAGCTACCGATAGCGAAATGAGACCTAAGCGTGTCTTTAAATTGTAAAAAAAAACACTTTTGTTTAGAAGATGTTCGCTTCCGCACATGCGTAGTATGGGTCAATACGATGTAAGTAATTAATGTTCATGAAGTTCTTGCATACATTAACTGCTGCACGTGTTATCTATGGCTACCCCACTAAATGACTAACTATATTATATATATATATATAACTATATACTAATGTTCATGCTTATTTTAATTTTAGACAGTTGCATGCATGTGCGAGATTATTTCCCGCCCTGCGCTCCACCATAGGCTGAATGCCGTGTGAGCCATCTTGCTATTTAAACTAAAGTCTTTGTCTGCGGTTCTGTCCTCCTCAAGAGGGAAATACTGACATCTGCTGGACAATCATTTGTAGACAGAAAAGAAAACGAGGAGACTCCTGTTGTGGGCGTCGCTATGTCAATTAGACCGATTTCCATTGAAGCCCTACAATTGGAATCCCAAGACAGGTGCTGCACATCTGTGTAATTGGTTAATTGGTAGCGTCTTCGTCGGCTCTAGTAGAATGTGATGTTGACCGAGTCTGAAACTTCACGACTTCTGATATTTGGTTGCAGAGAAGTCGTCTGTAATATTAAATCACAGCTATAAGCGATGTTTATTTGTGCGTTATCCTCCTACAGTGTTTCAGCATTGTAATCGTGAAAGGGTCAACACGTGTAAGAAAATGGACGGTAATAATTTCTTCATACGTTAATCTCCAGATAGTCATTGTCAAAGTAATGCAGCGGTAGTTGTTAGAGCTGGGTATTTTGAACTATATCGCCCTCATTCTTTTAAATTGCTATCATCACGCTTAATCTTAATAAATTCTAAACCATCACTAGAGAATGGTATCCATTGTTGAAGGCAATGCTTGCACACCAGTATCTGAAACTGTGTTTTTGTTCCTGCAGATGGGAGCAATCCACCACATTCCTTTGGGAGCGGACAGCAGCGTAATCACCATCCCAGACCTTTTTTCTACGTTCAGCCTCCGTCGCAACCTTACTATTTGTACCAACACTGGCAGTTGAACAACCCATACAATCACTATGGGTTGCCTGGAGGTATGCTATTTAAACTATTTCTGCCTTAGCTGTAGAATTTGTAATGCACTTGTGGTGCTTGTTTGACATGTTATTATGGCTAGGAATTGTGTGAATGTCTTTATCAGAATGGCTGATTAAACATTTATATCGTTTTCTTTCTTTCTTTGTTTGTTTGTTTGCAAGGTTATAACTATGGGCGTCCATGTATGCAGCCTTACCCATACATGCAGTATCCTGGATTCATTTTACCACACGGCCAAATGCATCCAATCGATTACAGACGAATGTTTGAACCTCGTTTCCACTCGACCCCCTGGAATGACACGGTTCGCCCCCAGCATCACCCCCAGGCTCACATGCGTCGAGAGGTGGCGTGTTCAGAGGCTCAAACTGACCCCAGCGACGCTCTAACCAAACTCATCGAATGCCTTGGTAAGATGAGGGCCAACGAGCTGAGTGCCGAACGAGAACTTGACTCGGGCGTCGCTTCCCAAGCGTCCGGGATCTTTTTACCTGGGGACGAGAAGAAAAACGGAGAGCCGGGTGGCGCTCGCAGTTCCTCTTGTGCCACCCCACAGAGCAGCCATTTGCAGTCTCCAGCCGTGATATTCAGCGACTCCACAGCTGCGGTTTATGACGGAGAGTCAAGCCAAAGGAGCTTAGAGGACCTGAGCCCTCAGGGGTGCTGGTCGGTGGGCTTTGATGAGGAGCTGCCACTCGATAGCTCGTCTGTTCACGAAGAGTGCCTCGACGTCCAACATCCGGCGGTCGATGATGACCAGTTTCTCCTCTGCCGCCCTGCAGAGAAGTTATGCCTCTCAGCAGCGCAGTCAGAAGATTCTACACCAGAGGCCACCCAACCAGAAGAGAATGTATCCAGTGTAAGCAATGTAATCCTGAAATGCAATGCTAAGGATGTGCCTAAGCAGAGTGTTGATGCCAACATACCATTAACACAGTCATTGGCACCTTGCCCGTCCTCCAAGCACCAAGCGCTCGATGACGCTCAACGTGGCGACAAAATCCCCCAGGAGGAATGCCAGGCAGAATCTCCAGATGAAGTGAAAGTTGACCTGAGCTACCAGATCCTGAAGCTGCCCTTTGATGGCGCCCTGACAGCCGGAGGTCTGGCGAAAGACGTGCTTTGCGGGGACCCGCCTGCCGACCTCGCTTCCAGCCGTCTCTCCTCCCCGGTGTCCCCTTACTACTACGGCTACTTAACCACGCAGACGACCCGCGAGAGGATGAGCGTTCTCAGCCCTTCTCTGGACGAGCTGTCCTCCAGGGACGAGATGTTCTCCACCGACCTGGAGGAGATGGACCTCTTCCCGCAACGCATTTACACAAGCAGGAGGCTCGCCGAGGTCGGCGGCGGCCGGTCCCCGCACGCCACCGAAGGAGTCGAGGAAGTACGCCTGCCTGGTTCAAAGAGGTACGCGTGTGCCTGTTGCGGGACGAGTCTAGCAAAAGGAGCAAGTAGGAGCAAAGGTCACAGCTTGAAGTTGTACGGGGCTGAAGCCGGGGACTCGGAGGAGGAATGCAGATACGGGCGAAGCTGTGAACAACCTGCCAGAGTGGTCGTAAGGAAACATTCTGTGCCTAGAGGGCCCCATTCGCTCTCACTGAGACATGCTGCAAAACATTCCCATAAAAGAAGCCAGTACAAAGATCCCTCAAGTACAGCGGATCAGGAGGAGGAGCGCAGGCTTGGCGTGGAGCATGCGGCTGACGGAGGGACCGGAGAGCTCGCTAGCGGAGATGTACAGTGCAGAACATGTCAGGGTACGTTTCCTTCATATCTCACCTTCAGTATATTTGACTATCAACATAGCAGGACTTGGTTTAAGTGGATAAAATCATTGCATTTTGAATACGTGTTACCTAGTCGTGTCTTTTTTTTTTTTTACAGACAGACTGTGTCGAGAAGATGTGACTGCTTCAGACCGAGCCAGGTGGGGGGACGGTGACGTGAAGCCCAGGAGGAGACCACAAAACCCTCCGCTTAGACAAGGTTGCATTCATACCGATTTTACACGCACACATCTTTGATTTATTTGAATCCATTGCATTTGGCATTTGAATGTTGAGCATATTGAGTTTAGGTTTGATCATTTACATTGCCTAGACACAATTACTCCCAGGAAAGTCTCCTGCAAGCCGACGGTGTATCACATGTCAAGAGATGAAGAAAATAACGAAGAGGGACCGCCTCGATTTAATTGGGAAAGAGGTTATAAAAAAATTGATAAATCAGCTCGGCAATACTGTAGCTTTGATGTGGTTACAACTTTTTTTTTTTTCCCCTTAAATTTCCTTTGATTGTCTTTCAGGCTCCGTCAGAGGAGAACCAAGGTGTTAATGTCCTGGGAGTGATGTCAGCAGAGAATGTTTTGAATGGTCGGTGAAATGCACTTAGGCAAGATGGCGGAGGCCTTGTTGTTGGGTGGGATAGGTGAGTCGAGTTTACCGACGCCGTCGTTAATAGTTCGCAAATGGGCAGTTGTAAGTATTAAAATGTTACATTTTGTGTCGCTAAATATCTTCTTTTCTTTGCCAGGCTCCACCGACGGGAAAAGCAAGTTAATGTTCCAGAAGAACCGAGGTGTACCGATGTGTCTGGGATTTTGTTTGTTGGGAATATTTTGAGCACGAGGTGAAACACATGGCACAAGACAAGAAGACCATTTTTGTTAAATATGAGGAAAACTTGTATAAAGTTTCTGCAGGAAGTCAATTGACACTGCCAGATGACTTTCACTATTTATTAATAGATTTCACACACGACAGCAAATGGGCTGATTGCTTGAGTTGCAGATGTTGGTTTGCTGCTGTTTGGGGCCAGTCCAATAAATTAATTTTCATTACAATTTAAGGCTTGTGCTTTTTTTTTTTTATCTGAAGTCTTGTAATACTTTTTGTATAAGTGCACATTATGCATACAGGTTTCAGAACACTGACCCCACACACTTATATACTTGACATTTTATCAATATAGTGGGAAGTAATTATAGAACTGGATAAAACTGGTTTGGCTCAACAGTCGGGTCTGGGACAAGGTCTTGTTTTCCTGAGGTCTTTTTCTAGTCAGAATATTTTGGTTCTGTGTCAGCCCTTATTTTAACTACCCTTGTAGTGGTGAAAAGTTAATGGCATTAAATGTAATGTTTATGTTTTGAATGGATCAATGTTTTTTTGTTTTTTTTTAATAATAAAGCAATGTATTGGTATAGCTCCTTAGCTGTTAAACCCTGAAACACAGCAGAAATATACCAACGTTGCAGAACAGTCCAGAACCCACACAACATCCCAGAATAGGAGTACTGATTTTAGTATGGCTGATCAGGTTACATCAGTAGTGAGCAATCATGTGCCGAGGAGGGCCGGGAGTATTCAGGTTTACATTACAACAAAACACAACTCCAGCTGATTTCACTGATTAGCACAGCTTCAACCAGAAAGGGGCCGACTAAATCATGACGTACCGATGTAGGACTGGACTGGAAACCTGCATGCGCTCGCTCCTCTATGGTTGACCACCACTATATGATGACATTGTATCTATTATACCGCTTTCAGAAAACAAGTTTTATCTACTATGAGTAATATCCTATGTTTGCCGAACACCTCATCCGACCCCATAGTTTTAGTGCGTCTCCGTACAAGATGTGGATAATGTGCTTTGCGTCGCTGGGGAAGATAACTACTGTATGTACTGTGTTAAATGAACTTGAACCGTCTGTTGATATAATATCAGACAAAAACACAACAGGCTTCATGGGGAGAAATGAAGAAATAGGTAATTGTTTTGGGAAAAGCAATACTTTTAATCAGAATATATGATCTCTATGGCTGTCTTATCTTTAACTGTTTGGTTACGTACAAAAGTTACATATATGACCTTTAAAACAAGAAGACGTCACAAGATGGAAAAGTTGGTAATAAATAATTAGATAAAAACAGGTATATAAAATGTGTGTAAGCCTCTAAGTGACCTGAAAGCACACCGTGGTGGACGCTGCCTGCTCTCTGAGCGTTGTGTCTACAAACCAACGAGCCGTGGCTCTGCTCATTCACAGCAAACAAGCAGCAGGTCTGTTCACTTAAAGTCAATTAGCTTCTCATCTCCCAGGCCAATCTTCTCAGGTCAAAACAAGTCAATAAAAAGGGAGTTGTCACACTTTAGACTCATGTAAACGGCTTTAATCACAGTATTGGACCATAATCACATTATTGTGTGCGTGTAAATGAAGCCAGTTCACGTTACTGTTCTTAATTTTCCCTATTTCTGATCTCATCTCAGCTGAGCTGGAAAACTCAGACTAAGCATGTTTCCCATTGACTTCAGTGTATAAAGGCTGATTGGACATTCATTGCCTGGAACCAAAATCAATCAATCCAATCAGTGCAGCATTTCAATGTACCATGTGACCATCCAACCCTCCAATCTCCTTTTTAAATCGTATCATGGCAGCTGTGCTGGTTTGTCAGTAGTAATCTTCTTTTTGCATGTATGTACAGCTGCTTACTCCCTGACCTATTTCGAAACTGTTTTAAAGTGTTTGAGATGAAAAAGAACAGAGACAGAATAACAATTGAAACGAGCTTCACCTTGACATCGTTTGATGGGTAAAAACAAAACAAAACAAAACAATGTTTTCTGCCTTTTTCCTTCCCAGTAATGGAAGCAGCCGCGTCCACGATGCAACATGGCTTTGGCCACGGGCCCCAGGGTCCGAACCCATCGCACGGAGCTCCGCGGGCTCAGGGACCTCATCGACCCGCTCAAGGTCTTTACGGAGCGGCGAGACCCGAGGATCAGCACCAGCAGCCTCAACCTCAACCTCAACAACACCCTAAACCCTTCTTCTACGTCCAGCCTTCCCAGCCGTTCCTACCTCCGCAGAATCTGCAGTGGCCTATGCACGTACCCGTGCCGATGTCCTACAACCCCTACTTTGGTTACCCTGGTTTAGGTAAGTGATGGCAGCGTTTCCCTGTGTGCGTTATGAATTGAATCGTGAATTATGAATTGCGCCCGTTGGTGAATTATCTATCAATCAACCTAAATGTCTTTAGTCTCTTTCTGGTGTATGTAATGGTATTTTGCTTATAAGCTTTTTTGGATTTACCGAAGGAATAAGAATAGTTCTAGTCAAGACAGCAGCCGGTGCCGAATCGACGTCATCTTTGTTTCGTCTAAACTTTGGCGTTGCAGCTGAAATCTCAGCCCATGCTTTTCATTAGCATGTAACCCTCTTAGATTCTGATTGAGATTCTGTTTACCAAACGTCCTGCTTTTCTGTGAAGGTTACAGCATGCCAGTCATGCCGCAGTATCAGCAGAGTCCGTACATGGACCCTCCGGGCTACGTCCTGCCTCATAGTCACCACCATTTGATAGACTACAGACGGATGCTCAACCCCCACTACTACCAGACTATGGCGTATCATGCGCGTAGGTTCCGCTACCAGCACAACGCCCCGGCCAGAGAGATGATCAGCTCTGAGGTGCAGACCGAGCCGCTGTTGGCCACCCTGACGCCCGGCTCCTTAGTCCCAGGTGGTGGTGGTGGTGGTGATGGTGAGGCCTTCAGCGGTCTTCCCGCCTGCAGTGACAATGACCCAGACAAAAGCACCGGCGGCCCCGCCGGTCGGCGTCTCTCTCCTGCCTCGGCTGTGAATAAGGGCGGTAGGTCAGATCACCAGGAGGTGGGCACCTCCTCTGTCGCCAGGGCTCCTGCGAAGAGCAGCTTTATAATCCAAACCGAGGAGGTGAGGATTGAGTGCTGCAGTGCCCCGGTAGGTCTCAAGGTCGTGCGTTCCCGCGAGACAGCAGAGTTGGCCCGCAGCTACTCCCATGACGTGGTCCAGGAGGGCCACGCGGCGCAGGGGGCGGGGTCGCGCGCAGCTGCCGAACAGTCGGAGCAGGGCCTCCAAACCTGTCCCGATATCCTGCTGGTCGGAACGCCCACTCGTAGCGGCGCTGACAAGATCCCAGCTACGGAGGAGTCCAGTGCCCAGGCGGAAACCGTGAGCGTTTCTCCGCATGTGGACTCCAGAGTCACGGTCCACAGCGACGCCCTGGTGACCAGGTGCGACGAGGATCTGACTGAGAATAGAAGTTCCAAGAGTGTCCATTTTAAAGTCCTCCGCCTGCCCTTTGACCTGAAGTACCTGGAGGAACCGAGGAAGATGGAATCCACTGTATGGTCAATGGAGGAGACTTCTATGACCTCCACCGATTGGCTGCTCAACAACGCCCTAATGGAGTCCCAAATGGAACCACTGACCCCGACATCTAATGCCCCCTTTGCAGATGAACTGCTGGTGAGAGAACGAATCCCTATGGAACAGGTGGTCCCCATGATTGAGCTTCCCCCTTCGATGGAAAACCCTGTGGTGGAGGTACCTGTTGTTGAGATGGCCTCTGTATCAGACCTGAACCGTATGACGGATGTCCCTATTATAGAAGTGGCTTTTATGTCAGAGGTGACCACCGCAGCAGAAGTGACTCTAACAGCCAGTACGCCCTTGAGGGATAATCCCCTTCCTAGAGCAGATTTCAGCCAACAAGGAGTGGAAAGGAATAAGCAGGTTCACCCGGACACTTCATTTGAGTCATTGCCTGACTACCTCCCCTCGGCTAGTTGGCTAGCTGACTTTAGCAATGTGTACTGTCGTAGCAAGATGCCGCAAGTGCCCCAGAAGCGGACCAAAGCCGCGAGCATCTGCGCTCCAGAGGTGACCATCAGGAGAAGAAAACTCAACCTGGACTGTAAGGAGCCTCATGCCGTGAAGCTGAAAGGAGAGAAGTGCAAGAATAAAGTAAACGTGGATCGCCGAAGCCTCTCTGACCACGAATGCTGCCTTAGCCGAAACTTCAACGAGAACGCGTTCGCCCCCGGCGGCTCCAGAGGGGAGCGGCTTTGCGCTAGATGTCTGGCAAAACGCAGGAGCCGCATGGCCGTCAGTCCAGGACTAGAAGCGCAGATCCTAAAAAGAAAAGCCGTTCCCTTCCAGCCATGGGACGACTCCCTCTTACCGACCTGCGAAGCCTGCAGAACTCACTCAAAGAAACCGGCGACGGGAGAGTGTTCCGGCTCGGACGCTCGCGGCCGGCATCGCGAAGACGACACAGAGGGAGAAACTTCGGAGAACAGCTCCTGTCGGACGGGGCCGAAGCGGACGGCCCTCGGGAACCCCAGGAAGACGACTGACCCAAAGAGGCCTCTCTCCTCCAAGCGGCACTCTGAGAAGTGCCCCGTAGCGCAGTACCCGACGCTGAGAGAGAAGAACTGTGCTTGTGACGAGCCCCAGCCTGCTGCGTGGGAGGAGCTGCGCAGGCGTCTCCGTGGCAACGCCATCCAGGAAATGAATGAAAACTTCAGCATGTCTGTTCCTGTTCAGGACAAATGGAGGAACATGGATCAGAGATACCTTGGACACAAATGGCCGACTGGTAAGCCCAGTTGTTTTAACTCGGATACAAAACTGAATGTTGTCAGGAAAAAATGAATGTTTTTAATTTTGCACAGGTTGTGTGTTTTGTACTGTAGTAATGGTCTATATTTATAAATATACCTAATTAAACTAATTTCTCATCCTACAGAGAAGCCATGGAAAGCATCTGTGCCCCACACTGACAGATCACAACACCTAAATAAACAGAAGAAATCACAACCACAATCACAAGGTTACGTTTAGCATTTCTATCTACAGCTGGACCTGGTTGCTATCTGGCTGTGAAACACCACAATGCTTACAATCAACATGATAGTAAAATATGCACAATGTACTTGACATATTGTGTTGTCTTTTTCTTCCTCAGGAACTCACAGAAAAGACACAAGATGCTGATTTACACAAGAGCACATTGTGAAGCAAAAAGCACTTTTAAAAATGTCCACATGTTCATAAATTAAATCTTAACTCACAATGTTCACTATTTATTAAGTAATATTTAAATAAACACGGCTTCATTACAGCTCCTCGTGCTTGTCTTTTTTTTTATTTAAAAAAAAAAAATTATTGTTTTTCAATTATATTCAGGACATTTGTTCGTTTGCCAAGTAGTTATTGATTATATAGAATTGTTTTTGTCGTGTTGTAACCCTGTTTGTCCATAAGGTGGAGCTATTTCCACATGGACCACCCAGATGCACTGAAACTCTCCCGAGTCCAAGTTACTATGTGATTTCTGATCCAAAAATGTAGGTAAAAGACTTGAATGTTGTTGAAACTTAGGGCTATATCACTGTAGACATGATGAAACCTGTGGTGTGTTGATCAATCTCAGCTCCAAGTTAAATAAAATCAAGTTAGGACGGATTGGATTAGGATGTAATGGTAAATGAAAATGACGTCCAGTCTGTGATCGTGATAATGCAGTAAAACATAGACAATACGAATTACATTTTCAGAAAAGCATTAGTTAATGATTTTATTAAGGAAGTAACTGGGTGACTCCTACCGTAGTTTAGAGAGAGAGAGAGAGAGAGTGGGCAGTCCAGTCACCTTCTAATATCTTGAGTTGGGACAGCAGGAATATGGATGTGAAGGAAACGGGAGCGACAGCTGTGCCCGGATCTGATCCCAGATCAGCGGGGACCTACAGTGCGTGTTGATCTGAAACGCTTTTATTTCCTCAGGAGGGCACTGCAGGATCAACGCAAGTACCCACCTGAGGAAATAAAGCCAAGGTTTATTACAAGATCCAATACAACACCAGTACAAACGCCGACAAGAAATCTTTCATGTGATTCTAAGGGGAAGATCTCTAAGGTACTTTATCAGAATCTGAATCAACTTTATTCTCCAGGTACATTTCATGCAGAAGGAATCTGCTTTGTTCGTCTTTTGCACTGGGATACATAATTACGTTTGACAAAGACGCTCGCATGGTTCAAGAGACATAAATGCTCCGTTTTGGTCATATTTTACCAGTATAATTTAACAAGTCAGCTGTGACCAAGTGTATTTATGTATTTGCATCTTCACGTCAGTGCTTTAGCTCGTGGTCTTGTCCACGACTGAGTAGTCTTCGAGTCTGAGTAGACTACAACCCTAAACCCCTTCATAAGATCATTTTACTGACGTTGAGATGGACATTGATATGTTATGAACAGAACAAAAGTCAAGCTTCAAAATATCCAGTGTCCAAGTGATGAAAGCTTGCGTTGACCGTTGCTTATTCTCTCTAAAAACAAGTGAAGAGGATCTGACAGAATTTGCCGAGATAACATTGCTTTTCTCCAGTTTCAGTATGTTCAAACAGCATACCACTCGAGTTGCTTCAAGGCAATTCCCACTCAATTCAAGTCGAACAAGCCAAACAAGTGAGATGAACTCTAACCCCACAGCCAGATTCTCTCCATTGTTTTGAGAAAGATGATCTTTTATGACTCTGTGCCAGATTGAATTACTTCTTAAAGATGACGTTATTAGTGCCTAAGCAGTCGCTCGGCATGCTGGGAAGGGGACCGTGTACCCCATTATTGACTGATTATATCTAACGTCTAATGGATGATGCTAGACCACACCATTAGAGTTTATGCATTGTTCAGCAAGCCCTTTGAAAACGCAATGAAACCAATTTCAGTGGCATTGTTGTAAGTGAATCATGTAACGGCGTGCACAACTGTAATAGGTTTCCTCGCTGGAGGGGAGAGACATACTTCAATACAGAGTGTGTGTGTGTGTCTTACTGTCAATTGCCACATGTCAAGGAATTCTGGGAGTCAATAGTGTGTGTGTGTGTGTGTGTGTGTGAAAAGGCGAGCGATTCCAATTTGCAACAGGCAAACTGCTTTACTACGCCTCGGATGCCTGTTCACTTCTCCTGGGCCTCCGTGGAGACATCTGTAAAAGCAAA
>OMKK01067957.1:0-10571 GCA_900302305.1 Polymixia japonica
GCTACGCCCAACGGGGGAAATTGTGACTCGCAGTTTGTATATATGCAAGCGAGTCTAAATAGATAGACGTTATATCAAAATTTTAGACTACCTCTCAGCATTGGCAACGTGTCCCACACAAACATACTCTTTGTCCCACATTTGGTTTGTGGAGATCTGGTCACCCTAGCTCTCTCCAAAAGCTGGAAACTATGTTCTGTGATGCCATGATATTTTTTTTGAGCTCCTCCATTGAGAATGAATTAGTGACTGGCATTGTGGACACTGTCCCATACCGACGCCAGCTGCTATGAGCATTGTACGGGACTGAAATATGTTCATGTGCATCTGTGTTCACAATCACATAGTAGCATATGGTATTTTCTGTTGGTCTAGAATTTGACAAAAATAATCCAGATGTTTTTATCATATCAGTTATTATAGTTTATTTCCTGATTTATGAAGACATAAGGTTTGGTTAATTCTCATAGTGATATCACCTTAGACGAAGCAAACCCAGATTTAAACTCTAAGATGCTTTACTTTATTTAAACTCTAAGATGCTTTACTTTATTTAAACTCTTAAGATGCCTTGCTGACAAACATGAATGTTCAGAAGGTCTTTTCTTTGACCACTAGCAAGAGTCTGAGGGATATTTTCTAACATTTGTTTAGACCAAAATTGTGTCAACCAGTCTGGTGTTGAAAACAGCAATGCTGAGCATACCAAAGTCACCATCTTACACTCAGCATGAACTTAAGCACCTACTACTAGTTGAAATGTAATACTTTTAACGTAAAATTAATATTTGTGATTCTATTTTCTGACGGCAGTTATGCAGCCATTCTCTCAAAGAATGTCATGAGAATACACTAAGATATTGTCTTTGGATAGCAAGTGGATTTCCTACAATAAAAATGTTACATGTATACCGTTTCTTTTATGTTTCGATAAGTACAACCAAGACTTTTAGCTCTTATCAAACCATTTTTATTTACGCAGAGATTCAACACATCAAGTTTGTTACATACAGTTTGTTGATGCCTACCAGAGACAGTATCATCCTATATAGTCAAGTCATTCAAGATTTCCTTATTTCACGTAATCAAACCCCTTCTCAGGCCTACAGACCTGCAAAGATAGTCAGCTTCTCAGCACAACAGAAACATGTTTTTTTTTTGCCTTCATATTTTCAAACATTACATTTTACAGCCAACATTAAACTGTATTGGCAGCTAGTTAAAAGTCAAACCATAACTAGCCAAATCATCATCCAATAGTGAGGTTGTTACTTAATGGCCAAGCTGCAAAGCCAGAACCTGTTAGAAATGTTATTATAAAAGCTAACCAAACCCTAAAGGAGATCTTATTCCTAAATGTAATCTCATGTACAGACATAAGTGCTCATTATTTATTTGTAAAGCTAAGTCTTGGCCAGAAAGTAAAACCCAACTGCAGTTAAATAATGTTACAAGTTTAACTGTTTTTTTTTTTTGTTTTTTGTTTTTTTAAACCAGGCAGTATTAGCTTAATGTTATTTGGAACTTTCCTTGATCAGGTAAATCAATTAAGACTGTAGGATGGGGTTCCCTAAAGCATCTCAAAGTAAGTGCTGATGGAGGATCGATGATCAGCTCCTTCATTTGACTTTGATACTATAAAGTATTAAAAGACAAATCTGATGCTAGACGAGCACTCTTTAAAATCTGAGTTCTGGTCTGGAGAAACCTTGGCTGGCGTCTTAACGCAGATCTGTTGTAGGCCTGCAGCTCCATTTACAGCTTAATTTGTTTAAGTTTCATCAGAAATATTTGTTTTGTGGTTTTGCATGTTTAGACAACCATGAAAATGATTGTTATGCCATCACATATGGTTAAAATAAAATCTGTCGGAGTAAAGGAAGCCTGTTGAATGGATCTCCTAATGGCACCAGCAAGGGGCGTCTCTTTTATTCAGCTCCAACAGGTCGGCCTCCAGCTGCTCCGCCTCGTCTTGGAAACGCTCAGTGAAGGAGCGAATCAAACCTGCCGCACTGCCCTCGTACTCAATCAGGTCTACACTGTCCCCTGGAAACAATACACACACACAATAATTCGACTTTTTTTTTATTTTTTTTTTTTTTTAAAGGCCTGTGTGATCGATTTTGACGATCAAGTTGTTGTCGTTCAGCATGAAGCCTGTTAGCAGAGCAGGGGTTACAACTTCCACATATGATGTCCTCTGTACATACAGAAATACATCAGGATTTGACTGTCCAGAGATGAGTTATGTCCCCAACATTTAGATTGGCACGCACGCCGTACTGACCTAGGATGGTACCCCACCAGAGCCTTCTCAGGTCTCCCCAACTGTTTCCCTCTAAACTTTCCTACCGTTTCAGTCAAAATTAAAAAGGTGATTGGACTGCCCACTTTCCTTTCAAATAAATCTAAAATTGAACTACTATAACAGAGGGGGAAAAAAAGTAATGTGATATCCATAGAATTAATTGTAGATATAGGCGGTGGGGTGAATTGTGGCTCTGAGAGCCAGGTTCTCCAGGGCCTGTTCCAGGATCAGTTCCAGTAGGTGTTGGTTTAAAACGGCTCTTATTTGGAGATTTGTATCGTGATTATATGGGCAAGTTATGCTGTACTCGCCAGGTGATAAATTTTCATTGCGTTTGAATTTTCCAGCTGTGACCTCCAACAGCAGCTGCATGAATGTAGATTAAAGCTGTACAAACTGTTCTAAAAAAAAAAAATATATATATATAAAACAGCACCTTGCTTGTTTATGACACACGACGGGTACATACCATTGACTTTGGTGTTGGCCTGGACGAACATCTTACGGGCTTCCTTCCTCAGCAACACCGTCTCCCGCAGACGCAGGAAGTTGTGAGAGCCGCCGTCACCGACAGCGGAGTAGCCTTCGTAGAGAGCCCTGCCTCCATCCACGTCCGCCGTCGACTTACAGACCTACAACAAACACTTAGAGTTACCCTACTCATCATCAGCCGTCAACTAATGCCTACACATTAGACCTGTTGGGCTAGAAGTAATTGGTGTAATAATCAATTCTAAAATCGTACAATATGAAAAAAAAGGAAATATCCTCTCGGCATGCAGTGCTCACAAATCTGACGTCCTTTGAAAACAAATGTAAGCTGTAACCTCAGCATTTATAGATGTCTAAACTGCGAAAACTGAAAAAGAGATCGATAGTCAACACGCCGAGTAATCTCTCATGTTAATGCTGAATTCCTATTGGCTCCTATTGACGAAGTCGCTGCATATTCGTCTCATGATTCGTTGATTGTATATTCATCAATATATACGCTCTATTAGCTGTACCACTTTAAAAATGTTATTTTTGTTGTAATAATTTCCTGCATCATTTATTTATTTTTTATTCTATTCTTTTTCATTTGTTGTATTTTTATCTGTACTGCTGCAATGACCCAAATTGCCCACTGGTACAGTAAAGTTTCATCTTATACTACACAACATTTCTCCCACTTGTTTCGCCGTGTGTACAAATAAAAATGACAAAAATGAGAGAAGCGAGTTGATATGAATAAATAATGCAAATAACTCAATTAGCTGTATTGTTTTATGTGGATGTTATGTGCATGTGCATATCGCGCAGATAACTTGGCTTTTCTTCACACTCAGTTTATCAACGTTATTGCTAGCATGTACTAGCTGTTAGCTAGCTAACGTAGTTAGCAAAGTGAAGACTAAAGTTGGAGCTGGAGGTGCAATTGCATCACGATAATAAATGTTATACCACCCAGAAACGCATCGTAAACTGTTGTTTGCATGTTCACAAAACGGGCAGAAGAGGAATGGGGTGATACTTATGCATCTATACAGACTGCCAAAGCAGCACAGTGCTACTAGCATGGTTATCTCATATATTTATTTTTAAGGGAACAACGGGCAGAGACGCTGCGTAGTACGTGTTTAGCT
The DNA here is from genome assembly GCA_900302305.1 of Polymixia japonica. NCBI lineage: Eukaryota > Metazoa > Chordata > Actinopteri > Polymixiiformes > Polymixiidae > Polymixia > Polymixia japonica. The sequence continues at coordinate 3,934 of OMKK01067957.1, forward strand.
GGGGCTGAGTAACTGTACCTGCAGTTTGCAGAGGAACCTGTGGATGGCGGTCTTGCCCACGGTGTGGATCTTGCTGCGGTCCAGGGTGATCCTGGCGTCGGGCTTGCCGTCCTGTCCCGTCACCTCCTCCAGGCCCACCAGGCCCTCCCCGGCCTCCAGCAGCACACGCAGGATCACATAACGAGCCTGCATGTGGGCCTGAAACGAGCCAGAACACACACATACTTCACATGATATCTCCTGATACCAATACAAACACAGAGAGGCTGTGCAAACTGCCAGCAATACTATGAAACAACACAGACGCATAAAACCGGGACAGTCACAGTGCAAGAAACACAGTTTACATTATATGTCGACTGGTCTTGTAAACGCTGATTGTAAAGCACTTTGACTGATGTAATGACCAAATAGGTTAACCGTCATTTTCAAAGAGACAGAGAGAGAGAGAGAGTTTCCCTTTCTGCTTAGTTATCCATTGTTTATATTTTGTCATTTGTTCTTTATAATGTTGCTTTGCTTTGCTTTGGCAACACAGGTCCGTTCTAACATTCCTGTCATGCCAGTGAAGCAAATTCGAATTAGAGAGGATTTTAGAGAGAGAGAATTTTAGAGTCAAGAGAGAGACTTTTAAAGGGTTGAGAGAGAGAGAGAGAGAAACAGAATTTTAGAGAGAAGTTCAGAGAGAGAGAGAGAGAGACACAGACACAGACAGACAGACACAGAGAGTTTGGGAGATATTACCTGTCTCCAGCTCTTGCTCTCTGGCGTGTAGAACTCCAGGCCCAGTAGTCCAGCTCTGACCATGTTGAGCCAGTTGATATACACCACCTCATCTGCATCCTGGCCCTCGTGGCCAAAGATACTGGGTCATGCACAGGAAAAACGAGGTTACTCATCATTAGCTCAGAACCCTCGTTGAAGATGGACCACGGGACTGGAATATACATTTCAGGGTTCCCACACCTTACTGAACATCAAATTTATTCCAATTCCAAAAGATTTTGTAGTCTGATGTAAGAAGGGAAATTGACCTATATGACCAACACAATTTGGGATCTCTCCCAGGCTTCAACAGCACTGTTATTAGGGCCTATTCTAATGAATGTGGTAGCCTGCCTGTCTCCATAGAGCGGTTATACATGCTAAATGTTTCAGTTTTGGAAGAAACATTTTTTTAAATAAACTCAACTGGAAACCCATCTAATCCAGGGGATTTATTAGATGACAGACGATGAATCACTGCCAACAACTCCTCCGTAGAGAGTTCCTCTTCTAAGCCCTTCTTCATCTCCTCTAATTTTTTTTTTTTTAAGCTGAAGATTGTCTAAAAGATAATTCAACTTTCCTAGAGAGTCACCCTGTGAAGTATACAGTATAAAGTCGTAATATTCTTTAAATGCCAAATTTATGTCTTTGGGGTTTGTGATTTATATTATTGCCAGGCAATTTGACTAGTGTCTTCCTTTTGTATCTGTTCATAGTATCTCTATTTAAGCTCTATTCAATTCCTTACATACTCCTTCAATTCCTCGTGAATTGTAATAGTGTTGTATTCCAGCTGTTTAACATTTAGGCGCTGATAAATCTCTTCATCGTGAGTTTTATAATGTTCTTTCTCTAAAAATAGCATTTCTCTCTCTAGGGCTTGTACTTGAGCCTCATATTTCCTACGCCTCCGCACCACAGAAGAGATGACCCGACCCCTGAGATATGCCTTCATTGCATCCCGTATCATGTCAGGAGAAGCTGAATTTTCATTAAAGCTAAAACAAAATGGATCACTGTGAGCCGTTGAGTAGTCGTCCCCTGAGAACAGGCAGCAGGAATCGTAACTAACAGGGCAGCGTGATCCGAGATGGCTAAATATACCACAAGAATGGATTAAATGAACTTTTCCTGACGGAAACAAGAAAATGTCTATCCTGGAATAACTTTTATGAACTTATGTCCATTTTCAAAAACTATCAAGGCCCCATTTTCATTGTGTTCAAATTCACAAACTTTTAAGGGTTTTTAATGCCCGCCAGAGCGCTGACATTTAAACATGTAGATTATAGATGAGGTTATAATATAGATTATGAATATCATCTATACAGTCAAAAGAGACAGACATGAAATAAGACAAAGACAGAAAAAGAGAAATTAAGTGAACGTCACCAACTAATGTGACATACCTGAGCACTTCCTTCTTGAGACAGAGGTAGAGGCCGACGCACTCGGCGCGACATTCTTCATAGGATGAGGCGATGGTGGAGAATTTACTGTCCCAGGTTTCACTTCCCCGATACCAGCTGGACACCTACAGGACGGACACACACACTTTAGTTGTCCATTTTTGACAGCTGAACACCAACTTACACACAGGCATTACTTTAGGACCAGGTACAGGGATGAGTGCATACAAGCGCACTCACACTCACACTCACACTCACACTCACACTCACACTCACACTCACACTCACACTCACCAATTCTCCAGTTTCTGGGTTGGAAACTTTGCCCTGGTCAAAGTTGAACTTGCCCTTGTCATCCTGTTGGGGAGATGGAAGACATCGCTTTTAGAGGATAACCTCAAACCAGTAATCCAAAACAGCAGCCTTCATTGATTTTATTTCACCCACTGTTCTTCTCTTGACAAATTGGCAACGTGAGAGCAATATTCCTGAGGTATTAAAATGAATATCTATTTTACCATTACACAGGCTATGATGTAACTATCCCTTGTGCCATAACCCAAGGTGAGCATTCACACAGAGGCCTAATTGAGAAGTTAGAATACGCTGCCCTGCAAGTAAATACCACAGCGGGTTAGGTCACACTAGTGTCTATCTGACTGACCTGGACAAACAGCTTGCCGCTGCCATGGCCCAGCAGCTCATGAAGTCCCACCTGCACCTCAAACGATGGACCTTTCCACTTGATATACACGTCCTGCAACACAAACGCCACAACACACACGGGGACGACGTCAGTTAATGTGCTAGTGTATGTGCGAGAGACGGCAGACGTTTCCGTGAGGATTTGGAGGTCGAGTCTGGAATGTGGTGTGCGTTACCTTGTCCTCCTCCTCCAGGAAGGTGAGTTTGTCCTTCTGCGTCGCGTAGGCAACAGCCAGCACGTTACCTAGCGACACGTTCTTAAAGCCCTCCGACTGTCTGATGTCGTCATCTGCACGCACAAACAAACAAACAAACAGACGCAAATGGTTATCAGAGACGGGACCAACTGAATCGTGTCTGTGTAACTCAGTATGTTTGAGGACGTGCGTCTAACAGGGTTCCCGCACCTAACTGAACATCAAATTTAAGGACTTTTTAATGACTTTCAGGACCCAATTCCTTCAAATTCAAGGACTCGATACGACCTGTTTTGCGACAGGAATTAGTGTTTAGCACAGTATACAAACAGTATAGAATAAAATAGAAAGCCTTAAACGTAGGTGGACATCGTCATATTTTTAGCAGCTCGCTCAATCACACAACGCAGCGTCTTCTCAGCTGAGTCGCACCGTAAGCGAGGGAGGTTGGTAACGTTAGATATGGGTGCTCTGACATCCAGATCAAACTATAAAATTGAACCACGTACGCCTAGGCCTATTCCATTATTCCATTATTCCACATAGGTGATTTCTACATTTGCACAAAATTTTCACTGTAGATTCAAGCACTTTCAATGACCATTTTCAAAAACTATCAAGGACTTATTTTGAAATTCACAAAGTTTTAAGGATTTTTAAGACCCGTGGGATCTAACAGTTAATCTCGGTATACATACAGTTGGGGATGTTGATGCCAGCCGGTATCCCACTCCCAGCGAAGGTGACTACGTCCAGGGAGGTGAAGTCAGGTTTGAGGAAGGTGTCCTTCTCAAAGTCCCGGGGCCAGGGCAGCTCAGGAAGCAAAACCTCCGCCGAGCTCACCAGCTTGACAAAACGCTCGCTCATTGCCTTGTTCACCACAGCCACAAAGCCTGAGGTAAAACCATGACACCACGGTTAAAAATGATAGGGTAGGAGAAAAAAAAAAATTCCCATAGTTTTTAAACTGCTTTTGGACACCGGTGACCATGTTTACATGCACACGATGATCCGGTTAACATCCTTATTCACACGCGCTTGCTATCACAGGGGCGTTAACCCATTACGGTTAATATTACAGTTCCTGATATTCTAGTGACTGAAAACATTACCTTCAAACTCTCCTCTGGAGCCAAATGGGTCTCTGTAGCTCTCTATGAAACCTATATAGCTGAGATTGGAAGAGCGAGGGAGAAAGGGACGTGAAGAGAGAGGACCGGGGGAAGAGGTTAAATGACTCAAGCCGGAGAAGAGAGAAGGTGTGATGATATGAAATGGGTCACAGCTTAATTGTTTTATGATTTTAACTCATTGGTTTTGTGGGGGAAATTTTAATTTTTTGTTTTAGTTTTATATCTCAACTTTATCAAGCAGTCATTAACATTAAAAAAAATTAAAAGTTATATCATTATAAAAACTGAACTATGATCTTCACACTTTAGCTGTGAAATTTTACATAACTCAGTCTTGCGTCCTGCGTCACCACAAATGCATCCTGGGAATGTGCAGATGCTGCACTATGTATCATTCTTCTGTGGAACCATCTGAGCACTATGATGTCTTGACTATGATGACACTTCTAAATACCTGAACGAACCAATGTGCCATACTGCTTAGAACACCAAGATGGATCAACTTCCGCTTCCGTCTCTTAATAGAGTATTACTCCATCTATTGGATGGACTTACCTCTCTACGATTGGTCCCTTATCTTTGATCCAGTAGCGTGAACCCTCCTTATGTGCGTCCACAGAGCCGAAGGTGAAGCTCCGCCTGTACTCCTCAAGCATCCGTTTCTGGTTCTCATTGGCAGCATGGGCCTGTCAATCAAACAGCACATCTTTCCTTTACAGATGTCCTCTCCCCTCTCATCTCCTTCTGCTTGATTGTTTCCCCCAAGGAGACCACATATAACCTTCCTCAGATTGATACCGACTACAATGTATGATTAAAATTTAAATCATAAAGAGTCATTTTAGTTTGAAAAAAAAGAAAAAAGAAAAAAAAAGTGAACTCCAATTTTGGTGATTTTCACATAGTTACTATAATCTGATGTTCGCATGGTCCTCTGTGGGATGAGCAATTTTCAAAATCGACGGGACAATAGAATCAATTCAAAACCCCTTGTATGATTTTAATAAGTGGTAACAGTACGTCAAATTAAAATTCTTTTCTTCTCTTTTGAAAAGTTAACATTTTGGAGAGAAGAGATTTTCATCTGACAGCAGGGTTATATGGTGCTCGGGGCTCATTTTAGTTTATGGTTTCACATCCATCCTTGTTTCAGTCCCCGTTATGTTTCTGTTGTTTATCTTTTCATAGTTTATCAGAACAAAAACACATTGGCCCTCATTTATCAAGCCATCGCAAAAAAAAAAGAGCGCAGAATCAGAGAATCTACCATGGGAACGATACCAGGACACTTGGCACGTCTGATTGAAACATTTAACTTTGTGTCCAAAATAAGCACAAATTACATCGTAGACTGATGAACCAGACGCTGTCGTTGCTTGAGCACCGTGTGCAAACAATTCTCTGTTTACATGACCCGCACAAATGTATGCTCATTTGGCATCTTTACGCCATCAGGACCACACTTTGTGTGTGTTTTAAAGGAAAAAATTCAATTCCACATGTTCTCTAGGTTTTATTTGCTTTGGATGCACACCATTGCTGAATGACTACAGAGGACACACTGACGAAATCCATACTAATGCACCTCACCTGTGCCTGTTCGAGGTAGTAGCTGACTTTCTCCATGAGAGGAGCGTAGTCTCCCCTTTTCACTGTAAACTCTTTGTCGTCAAAGTTGAAGCTGCCACAGTGTGACTCGCCCTCTCCATCCATCGCACAGTCTGTAGAGCGATATTGTTAATCAACAGAAATGGCACCAACAAGCACATCAGCCATATAAACAACTTCATCCCCATTCTACTTAAATACCTCGTGTGTGAGGTAACAACCATTCATCTTGTTTAACATGTTATGTCTGCATAATGTATCACATGAAAAATATACATTTACCAAGTCAAATTCCCTTTGCGTGCAAAGTACTTGTGCTCAACAGTTATTTCCAATTAATTTTTAAAGGAGCTATATACGACATTCAGCCACTAGATGTCCCACTAGAGCACCAGCATCTCAGACCAAAACAAACGAACAGCGAAGCAAATTAACTAACATGACATAACGTGAACTAACGTGATCTAACGTGATCTAACGTGAACCAACGTGCGGCCGGACCGGCTACCAAAACAAAGAACAGAGACTCTCGGATTACAACACACACACAGAGAGTGTGACTTCATTTTCTGCTCAGGACGCCGTTAATCCACTATATCTTTACATAGCAAATAGTTGTTTGCCGTTATATTAATGTTCAAAATTTCATATATAGCTCCTCTAAATCTCATTTATTAGGGCTGAACAATATATCAAATTCACATTGATATTGCAGTATGAACGAAGGCAATATCCATATTGTGAAGACTGCAATATGGGCATTTTTAAGTAATTAAAAAAAAAAAATAAATAATTTTTTTTTTTTTTTTTTTTTAAAA
>OMKK01067963.1:0-14688 GCA_900302305.1 Polymixia japonica
GGACACATTGTGTTTCTAACAATAGAAATTAGTATTTGCTCATGCAAGCAAAAACAGGTTGGGGAATGCGCACACACACACACACACACACACACACACACACACACACACACACACACACACACACACTCTCTCTCTCTCTCCCCAGCCCCATGGAGTAGCCACACCCCTGAATGACCCTGCCCCCCACATTCTCTCTCTCTCTTACTCTTTTTCAATGTCCACCGCCCTCTCTACTCTAACACCCCCTAGTAGCAATGCTTATGCAGCAGAAGTGTGTGAGAGTGTGCGTGTGTGTGCACACGCATGTGTGTGTGTGTGTGTTACTGCTGTGTGTATGTGTGGTGTGTATTCGTCACGTTTGAGAGTGTATGTGTTTGTATATGTGTGTATGCGCATGTGTGTTTGTATATGTGTGTGTGTGTGTGTATGTGTGATTGTGTGTTTGTCTCCAGGTGCTGACATGCGCTGAGGATGAGCGGAGTAGGAGAGAACTCGTTGGACCCGCTGTGCTCCGACCGGAAGCGGAAACTGTCCACCTGCGACACACCAGGCCTTGGGTAAGTGTTGGTCTAGATCCCAGCCTGTGTCGTTCAGTTTGTATACCTGCAAGTCTGTTAGTAGGTGATGTTGCTCCCCTCACCCCGGCCTCAGACGTCAGTGTTTGCCAGCTATTATCTGAGCACCGGTCATACGCAGACCATAATAGATGTAGGGGTGGGGTGGGGGATGGATGAGGTTGTCATGGCAACACGTCTAACTCCCCCGTCACCCCGGCAGGTGTGACAAGCGTCGGAGGGAGCAGGAGAGCAAGTACATCGAGGAGCTGGCCGAGCTCATCTCCGCCAACCTCTCCAACATCGACAGCTTCAACGTCAAGCCGGACAAGTGTGCCATCCTCAAGGAGACTGTGCGGCAGATCAGACAAATCAAAGAGCAAGGTACGGCCTCGGTGCAGACGGCGGCCATGTCTTTCCAGTCATAATCCAAGTCACACATCAACAGGCGTATGTACACCAAATAAACTGGACTGTTTCATTCTTTGTAGTTTGAGTAAATAATTAATGATTTGAAATCTTGCCAAACTATTCCTGCGGCAGGACAGACTAATACCAGTGATGAAGTGGTGTGCTCAGTTCAGGGCCACGCTCCCTGGGCCAGACTGCCTGAGACGGACAGCCGCTGTGGCTGTTTGTACTGCTGGGGGTAAATGAACACCAGTAATTGAGCCCTATCCGTGGTGGTGATGGCTCAAGGCCGCCAGTGACAGTTTGTATCTGTTAGTGCCAAACCCTGCCTCTCTCCAGGAGACTAATGACACGGACGACTCCAAATCCATTCGAGACCCTGCACACACAAAAATGGCTCCTGTCCCTAGGCCCTTTCCCTATCATTTTGCAGATCTAAAATAACTGGATAGGTAAAGGAGGCTATTTGCTTCCACTTATTTCAGCTCAACTCAGATGAGATCTGCCAGGTTAAGTGGGGAAGGAAGAGAGAGAGCGCTATCATCATATTGGAATCTACCCAGAGGGTCACAGCTGGTTACTGCTGCTCCGCGTTGTGCAGCCAGGTTGCCATAGTTACAAGACGGGAATGATGGAGGGCCTCTCTCTTTCTTCCTCCTCTATTTCTCTCTGTTGTCCATTTTACACACCTCCCCTCTCCCCCTTCTACACATCTTTCTTCACTCCCAATCCTTTTCTCAGGTATCTCTCTTTTTACCTTTTAAACTCAACCCCATTCACACACACACACACACACGCGCGCGCGCCTTCTCAGTATTTTGACAGTTCAGATAGTATGTTTTAAAATGGGGGGTAAGAAATGCTGTATTATGTTTTCCCTGTGTGATGTCTGCCTTACCAAGTTACCTAGAACTCCCGCCTCCTGCTATACAGAGTGGTATCTGACAAAGCCTCAGACACATGGTGGTTTTAAAAATAGAAAGGCATGCTAGTAACACACTGGTGGTTTGCGCTGCCACCCGGTGGCCAACATGAGAACTTTATTTCACTGTGGCAGCTCCCACAGGCAGGTCAGAATTCCAGCACCGTGGACTCGTGTGGCGAAACCATGAGAGCCAAAGAGTGTGACCAAGTCTAATGCATTTGTTCATGTGACTCTAATAATAGGAATTCATTCACTTGCCGCACTCATGTGAAAGCTGACACCTATTTGCTTCCAAATACACCGCATTGCTGAGGTCCTTAAAACTGTGAGTTTCCTGTTGATATTGATAGTGTGCCATCTACACTATACTGTAATGCGGTGCTGTTCAAACTGTCGGTCGGGGCCTTGCAGAGGACATTTCAGTCCTCAGTCTCTGGAAGGTTAAATCCTCCAATTAACATCAGGCTGTCATCCACACCTACATCATTTCTTCTAACTGGATCTCAGCGGCAAATGTGGGGATGCTAAAATAAATCATGATTAGTTGTTAATGAACCTACCGGATTTACCCTACAAATGCACTGCTGCCAAATTATCCTTCAAATTAATAATTCTATTAGACATTACCAGTGTTGGGAGGAATCATTTGTTCTTGAAAATAGGCCTTTCTAAGAATGGTTTTGAGCCAAAAGATACTTGTTTAACAATGAATGAACAATAAAAACACGGCGGGCTATGAAGACATGCTTGCATGTCCATATAAATGCAAACAGATTGAAAAAGAGATCTTTCTCCTCATACACGGGACGCAGCGTCATGCCTGGTTTATGCTTCTGCGGAATTCACGGAATGTGCGACACTGGAGAATCGGCAGAGCATTCATACTGTTTGCAACTGTTCGCATGTTGCACAGATAGTTTCATAGATTATCTTTATAAAAGCACAGAGGAAGTTTTCCAATGTTATTGTGTCTGTCCTTGATTGACCAGTGCCAGTGTCCGAGAGAGAATGGCTACTTATGCCTTAGAAATATACTTGTTTAACATTCGCAACAGGAAGTGGACTATATGAGTGACATTTGGCGGAAATCCCGCCTCAGTTCACCAGTCAACCAACCGTTGTCTCTACAGAATGTGCAACCTTCCGGTTGCGAAGTACGCACTTTTAATTTCTTGAGGAGGTGCGTGACCTGGTCTCCTCTGTGACCTGGTCGACCTGGTCTACAACCTTGAAACAAGTTGTGAACTCTGCGGATTCCACAGAAGTATAAAACAGCCTTTACACAGTAGTATGATGACAGAATGGGCAGCCTCTCACACAGTCTGGTCCTGGTGATATCAAGATGTTTACTTTGGTCCCATCACACACTCTTGCATGTAATAAACACAGAAAATGATCAAAATTGCTTGCAGGGGGCTTTACGCCTATTTTACATAAACACTCGCACAGAGAGTTTGTTGAGTTCCGAGTTAAATAAGACCTCTTGTGCTGGGTCATACCATGGAAATGCTTATCTGTTATACACCACAGCAAAGTACTATTGTCCATATTGTAAAGTGATAACTCCCATCGTCGGTGTTGCAACAGCATGTCCTCCTCTATCCTCAGGAAAGAGCACATGCAGTGATGATGACGTCCAGAAGGCGGACGTGTCCTCCACCGGTCAAGGGGTCATCGACAAGGACCATCTGGGACCACTGCTCTTACAGGTCAGCCTGGGGAGCCTCGCTTGGTGCCAAAAGACCAAAACCAACTAGCTGCACTACCATATGCTGGATCAGTGCTCTGCTCACATTAGTTAAAAGAGAGGTCTCAGATGGGTCTTGAAGGGGGCATATAGTGACCAAGCAGGGTGTATATAATCAAATTATGTGCATCAATAAGTCGTTCTCTCTTCAACTTGTTCTCGCTCCGCTGTTCCCAGGCCCTGGACGGCTTCCTGTTTGTGGTGAACCGGGAGGGCAGCATCGTGTTCGTGTCGGATAACGTCACCCAGTACCTGCAGTACAAGCAGGAGGAGCTGATCAACACCAGCGTGTACCACATCCTCCACGATGAGGACAGGGACGAGTTCCACAAGAACCTGCCCAAGTCCAATGGTGAGACATGTCTGTGTACACACGGAAAACCTTCCAGAGCTACACACCTAAATATACCCTCTCAAACACACACACACACACCTGCGCATGAATGATGGAACGCCTGAATGAACGTACACACACACAGTCCTATTATCTGAACATGTAAGCCAGAATGTTTTTATGAACCTCGTTCAATGTACGGTACCCCCTCATAGTTAAACAAGCGCTTGTATCTCACTAGCTTCAAATGGCGGCCCGTGGGGTGGAGAGGCACCCCGGCAGAAGAGCCACACCTTCAACTGTCGCATGCTGGTGAAGTTCGCCCACAGCCAGAGTCACGGGCCTTCGGATGACGGGCCCGGAGGCCAGCGCTACGAGACCATGCAGTGCTTCGCGCTCTCCCAGCCCCGCGCCATGATGGAGGAGGGAGAAGGTGGGAGGGACAACTGAGTTTTGCCAATTCCAGTTTCAGATTCAAACAAAACCGACATTCTGTCTCGCACTGTACATGATAAAACAAATTGCATCATAACTGAATGAAAGCACAAGCATGAAAACACCACAGTTATGGCTAAACAGTTAGAAATAAATACCCTATAAACATGGTGAGATGTTGGTTGTTGTCTGCCTTTTTGCAGTGCGCAGGCAGTGTCGTATTACTATTTTCAGTGCGTTTTTACTCTAGGCTCCTACACTTATACTACAGTTATAGATCACAGACGATCTCTATATGTAGCCAAATGAGGAGCGTGTCAGAGTGATTGTTTTTGTTCCTGTGTTCCTTCAGACTTGCAGTCATGTATGATCTGTGTGGTGCGACGCATCGCGGCAGTGGAGAGAACGGAGAGGTTCAGCACCCGCCACGAACTGTCTGGTAAGCTTCCAACGCAGCGTCTATTGTGTATGTAACGTGTAAAGTGTATTTATTGTGCCAACATCAAAGGAGTCCAATGAAAGACTTGATTGCTTTCGGATACGTAGCAGTTTGGAAATTTAAGGGCATAGTGTTTGCTTAGGGCAGCAGAGATCCCTCTCTTGTTACACGCTCCCATAGGGCACCCGGGTTTATTTACACGACAGCGTGAATTTCACTCTCATCAGACATAAAGTGATGTACACAAAAACGAATAACACCCACTCTATTTACATATATAGCAGCTATTTAAATGCACACAAATTTACATACGATACGTACATTCATAGCCATGCACCTGCACGCATACGTTTTGCCGTTTGCTGATGACAGCCCGTTGGTTTTTACGACCGCCAGACGTTGTATGAGGCTAATGTCACCTCCCCACTCCTTCCAGGGAAGCTGATTGAGATCGAGCAGCAGAGCTCCCTCCACACCACCATGCGTCCGGGCTGGGAGGACCTGGTGAGGCGCTGCATGCAGATGTTCCTCCATCGCAGCGAGGGACAGCCCTGGTCCTATAAACGCCACTACCATGACGGTATGCAGCTCCTTGCCTCCCTGACTAACCTGCTAACCACTACAGTATTAGTTCACCCTGTCTGGTGTCAATACCTCGCCTCTTCTCCTCACCTTTTCAATGTTGATGGCATGCCTCCTGTATATCAGTGAGCCTGGGTGGCTAGGGTTCTCTATGTGTCAATATGTTTATTGTGATTGTGTCGTATATTCTTGTATTTACATATATATGGAAGTTTTTCCAATATTATTTTGTGTTCTGCTTATTTCTACGTAAAGCACAGTTTTCTTGTGTTTGAAATGTACAGTAGAAATGAAGCTTGACGTGACGTGTTTCAGTACATATTCATGGTGTACTTCCTGTCTGTCTCTGCTCCAGCTTTCCTCCACGGCCATGCGGAGACGCCGCTCTATCGTTTCTCCCTCTCCGACGGCACCCCGGTCACAGCCCAGACCAGAAGCGACCTCTGCAGAAACCCCAACTCCAACGAGCCGCCCACCTTCCTCTCCACACACCTGCTGCAGAGGTACAAGAGCTCTCACCAACACCATCACCAACCCAGCCGAGACTAGCCACAGATGTTTCCCACAAACCTTCATTCTCACATTTGACATTAACCAATACACAGGATATGATGTAACTATCCATTGTGTGCCATAATCCACGGGAGCATTCACACAAAGGCCTAATTCAGAAATCAGAATGATATGCTACCCTGCAAGTGAATACAATAGAGAACATCAGGCTCCGCTGTCATAAATCATAGGACCATAAGACAGGCAGCAACATTCCCCAGCTGTCCCTCTAGTTTTCAGGGCGAGGGAGCGTGGGCGTGTCATTGGAGTTATCAACCAATGTGTCGTTGAAACACAACAACAGTGGATTCCAGTGTCCTGGAACCACCCTCATCTTTACCCACTCACAACAGACTCAAACCTGCTGCCCCACTATTGTGCGTTAAGGTCGGAGACAGATTTCCTGTCTCCAGGAGCACTACTCTAGCATCTGCACTGCCAACCATACTAGTTTAGTCTACTTGCAAGCACCTAGTTTGATTGCACCTAGTTTCCAGTATGTTAATGTTGGACATTGCATTTTATCTTTACTGTTTCCCTTCTTGTCTCCTAGGGAGCAGAATGGTTACCGTGGCAACCCGGGCGGAGGCATGAGGCCACAAGGCATGGGCGTGAACAACCCCAACCCGCAGATGAACATGGGTCCAGGAGGGAGCATGGGCATGGGTGTGAACAGGGGCTACGGCATGGCCGACCAGGGCAACATGCCACAGAGAGGTGCCCCTCCGTACACTGGGGCCAATCGCATGAATCCCATGAACCAAATGAATCAGATGAATCCCATGCATCAAATGAATCAGATGAATTCCATGCACCAGATGAATTCCATGCACCAGATGAATAACATGGGCCAAATGAATCAGATGAATCAAATGAATTCCATGCATCCAATGAACTCCGCCAACCAAATGGGGCCCATGAATCAGATGAATCAGATGGGCCACCACGGCATGCATCAGCACCAGCACCAACACCAACACCAACACCAACACCAGCAGATGGGTCAGTTCCACGGTGGAGGAGGAGCAGGAGGAGGTGGGTACGGGCTGGGAATGACCAGTCCCCCTCAGGCCAGCCCAGGGATGAACGGCCCTCCGCACCACGTCATGGGCTCTCCCAGAGTCCGAGGCAGCCCCAAGATGGGTGCCAGCCCCTTCTCACCTGGAGGTATGTGTCTGACTACCAACCTTCTCTGAAATGGCAACATCTGGTATCAAGTCTGGTATTAGTTATTAGTTCTGGTTTCATGTAGAAAATCCTGTTAACTTGCATCATCTCACTAATGCAGTTATGGATTGCTCACATGTCTGTGGTTGTGTGTGTCTGTCACAGGGATGAACTCTCCCATGAGCTCCGCTCACCCAGGTGGGTCTGGGGGAGGAGGAGGAGGAGGAGTAGGGACCACCTTCTCCAGCAGCTCCTTGAATGCCCTCCAGGCCATAAGTGAGGGGGTGGGCAACCCCATGCCCTCCCCCCTCACCTCTCCTCCCCCACACAAGCCTGACGCCTCCCCCAGCGTCAACTCCACCAACCAGAGCCAGGGAGGACCCAACAAAACAGGCCTCCCAGCCCACTCTGACTCCAAGAGCCCGGGCAGCTCGCTGGGGTCCGGAGGGGAGCACCAACCCCAGCAGCACCCACGCACCCCTACCACCGAGGGCCCCCCCGACAAGCCAGACAGCCAGGCCAACAGAGAGGGGGGTGCGGCTGGAGGAGAACCCAATCGACGGATACCTGACACCAAGGGCCACAAGAAGCTCCTGCAGCTCCTCACCTCCCCCGCAGACGACCTGGTGCCCCCTAATACCACACCAAGTTCCGGCCCAAGCTCCACCCCCGATCCCAAGGATGGAGGGGCCGGAGTCACCAGTCCCTCTTCCTCCTCTACGGGGGTATCCTCCTCCACAAGCGGCATGGCTCAGCAGGGTCTGGGGGCAGTGTCCTCTTCCGGCGGAACGGGACACTTCAACAACCAGTCCCTGCAGGAGAAGCACAAGATCCTCCACAAGCTGCTGCAGAACGGCAACACTCCCGACGAGGTGGCCCGCATCACGGCCGAGGCCACCGGGAAAGGCAGCCTGGACGCCGGGGGTACGGAGGCAGGGCCCGCTGCCCTTGTAGGGACCAGGGGGTCGGAGGCCAAGCAGGAGCAGCATAGCCCCAAGAAGGAGAAGACCCACGCCCTCCTCCACTACCTCCTCAACAAGGACGACTCCAAAGAAGGTGGCGACATCAAGCCAAAGCTGGAGGAGCTGGAGGGGAGGGGGGCCCAGGGGGCAGGGGTCACCAGTTCTGACCCCCACCCCATGGAGGGCAAGGTCAAGACTGAGCCTCCCGATGAGGTAAGAATACTTCCCCCAAATGAGGAGACACCTGTTCATATACAGTATAAACATGTCAATTAGCAGTTTCAAATCATCAGTAGAAGCTTCTTTCCTAATCATCCATGTGTCTCCTTCCAGTTGGAGACTCTGGAGACCATTCTGGGAGGCCGCAGGAACTCCTCTGGCTTTTACCCTGAACCAGACTCTAGAGCTGGGAAAGAAGTTGGAAACAAGCAGGGGAATATGCCTGATAGTTTACATGGTATGTTTTTACTGTATCATATGGAATACTCAATCAAAATAAACAAGACTAATGCAAGACTTATGACAATGTAGGAGCAGACGAATTTCCCTACGGGGACCAATAAATCTAATCTAATGTATGTAAAGGATTTGTTTTATTTTTTTCTTGTTTTTGAGCCCTTACCCCTTTAAAGAGAACCTGTTCCTAATATAAATGGTGTATATATGGTGTATAAATGGTGTATCTTGCAGCCTCAGTGGGTGGTAGTAAATATATTTAGAAACTTTACCTTGTTGTTATGTATGTTGCAGACGGGGAGAGAGGCCCCATGGCCCCAAGCCAGCGAGGGCCCTACCAGAGGGCTCTGTCTGTGGATGCCAAGCCCCTGGGTGCAGAGGGAGGAGGGCTAGCTGGGAGGAGAAACGTTCCTTGTCCCACCCTGATCAAGCAGGAAAACATGGAAGCTCCCATCCGAACGGGCGCCATTGCCAACGGCTTTCCTGGAGGCATGGGAGTGTGTCCACCACGGGGCGCTACAAGTAACTTAACCACTTCATCTCAGCATGCCCTAAACAAACAGCTTGGCTTTCTCTGATGACCAGGGTGCACGAGGACATGTCTCTATAACCTTCTCTATATTTATAATTTGTCCTTGATTATGGTAAAATAAACATGCCATCTTTCCTACCCTTGATTTAAACAAGGCAGAGAGGGTCATGATCTCAGCATACACTAATTGCTCGAGTGTAATCTGTTGATGGTGTGTGATTTCAGGAGGTATGGGCCGGGGCATTGGGATGCCGCAGCGCTCCCCCATGACGGGTACAGGGGAATGGGGGATTCCCAGATCCAGTGCCAGCCCTGCGGGAGGACCCGGTCACCCTGGCATGGGCCGTCCTGGCATGATGGGAGGGCCCATGATCAACCGCTCCAACAGTGTGCCTGGCAACAGCAGGTCTATGCTGCAGCAGCAACTCATGGAGATGGGTATGTGATGGGTGTGGTGTATCATTACAAGGTTGCAGGCATACTTCAGTGATTGAACATGATTCACAGGCTGTTGATAATTGAAGTAATAGTTGTGATTCATGGTAATCAATCCAAACATCCCTAGGGGGACTAGTCAAATTCTAAACAAATTCTCAACTGGCGCAGTTTTTTTGAGGGATCGGGTTTTATGCACTTTTTGGCTGGACTGCAACAGCGGGACCAGCCCTATAAACACGGATGTCTGTAACTGACTGACTGACTGACTGACTGACTGATGAAGTTACACTATACGTTGTTTGCAGTCACGCGTGAAATTCAGATGAAGGGTAGGAAGTGAAAAGCAGAATGGACGAGATGGAGGAAAGCCCGTATTGTGCTGCTTTAGACGATATTATGAGGGAAAAGTATAAACAGAAAATCACAACATATGTTGGACGTGATCCTTATGTTATGAAGACATCTACCCTAGCAACAAGGCTTTTGGCCACAATTTTGCACATCTAGGGGTGAGCGATACCACAACGTTTGGTTTCCATCCGATACCAAGTAATACTAAAGAGGAGGGGTCTTGCAGCACCGTGTGTGTTGTTTGACAGTGAGCGCACACAGCAGCAACAGAGAAGCAAAGAGTTCATGAAGAAGCGTGTTCATGTGCACAGGACATCATCTACGCTCTTGTCGAGAAGATGACACCGGACGTTTGCAGAGACCGTTTCTCTACTCGATGAAATAAAATTGTAAGGAAGAGAGAGAGATTGATCTATTTTCTCTTTTGGTATCAATCCTATTAACGCTACAATCGATCTTCAAAACGAGACATTGTATCTGTAGTATCAATACTTTTGGTATCGATCCGCCCACCCCTAATTGACCATACATGGTCCAGCCATGTACTAGGGTTTGACCTAGTCTTGTTTGAGAGGAGCAGGGACAATGCCCTGTTAAGGAGGCAAGAGCAACGATTCAGTGCATAAAAAATGCCAAGACTTTTTCAGTAACCAGATTCCAGTGAAGCCGAGATCTTGAACTAGTGTCTGAAGGCATTTTCTACTGCCTGGTGAAGAGATGTTTATTCCTTTCATTCTGTCAATATATATCATTGTTTGTCATGTTATGTCTCGACTATGCATAGAAGATGTTTGTGCCAAAACCATACCATAAATTATACCATAAATTGCACTGTATATATCATTACAAAGTCCCCATAACTGTGGAAAGTCCCTTATTTTGACCATATCCCATATATTCTGGTCTCTGAAGGTTCCGGTGAAGCCAGTATGGGTATGAGCCCCTTCGGTGGGCAAGGCCCTCCGCCACAGTCCCCGTCCTGGCCAGAGTCTGGCCTGGGGATGGACAGACCACAGAGCAACACAAACAGGTAAACACTTTGCACCAGTACCGACCTGCTTTGTTTATTCTAGTTGGACATGGAGAGCCGACCATATGTTAAATTCACAGGTTCATAGTTTTACACCCTTCAATAATTTCATATATAAACTTGCCCAATGAACCAAACCGCTGCGAGTTGTTTTCGTCAGAACCACAAAACACGCTCTCTCTCCTCCTCCTCTCTTTCTGTCTTTGATCACATGCACCCAAACACACCCTCGTAGTCATTTCCATATGTTCCCTTTGATTTCATTTTCTGGAACAGGTCCTTTTGAATTAATCTTATTTCGCTTATTTATTCACACATTTGTTTTTGAGCCTCTCATGGTTTTCTTGTTGGTTGTGTTTGTGTCTCCTTAAAAAAAAAAAAAACTGTTCCTATCAATCACGCTGTTGTGTTTCCTACATGGAGGACTGACGTCTCCCGTGTCTCTGCTGGTGCCAGGGGCCAGTTTGGGAACCCACTAGATGAGCTACTGGTGCCGCCGTCAACCAGCGAAGGCCAGAGTGATGAACGGGCGCTGCTGGACCAGCTGGACTCTCTGCTCAACAACACTGATGTCATCGCCCTGGAGGAAATAGACCGAGCCCTTGGCATCCCAGACCTTGTTGGCCAGGTAAAAGACACAGTGTGCATTGCTATTGCTACAATTTCAATACCAAACTCCCCATCAATGAGCCAGACTAGCATGACGTACAACTCTTCTCCCCACCCCAGAGTCCAGGGCCTGAGGGGCAGCAGCCAGGTCCGGGTCAAGGTCAGGGTCAGTGCCCACCAACAGAGCCCTTCCCAGGCCCAGACTCCTCCATGGGTATGGACCAGAAGCCTGTGTACGGCCAGGGCTACCCCGGTCCCCCTGGGCCTCCTTCCATGGGCATGCAGGCCGGTTACGGAGGCAACACCATGCAGGGCCAGTCTCCTGGAGGCTTCAACCCCATGATGAACCAGATGGGCCAGCCGGGATGCTTCCCTGGCATGGGGGGCATGGCAGGCATGGGCAACCCCCGCGCCAACATGATGAGACCCCGCATGATGAATGCCACCAAGCCCCTCAGACTACAACTACAACAGAGACTACAAGGACAGCAGGTGAGTATACAAACCCTTGCACACACAACTCAACTGCTCAACTGTACATTATTGTCCTATCCTGCTATATCTTACATTAAAATCAACTTGTTTCCAAGGAGTAGTATGTGCCTCCCTTGGTTGCTACTTATAAGATAAACCAGATAAACCAACATTTAATGGTACATCTGTGCCTTGTCTCATCTTGCAGTTTATGAACCAGACTCGACAAGTCATGAAGATGGAGCCCGCCCCTGGAGGAAGCCCTGCCATGCGCCCAGGCATGCAGCCTGGTATGCAGCCTCCTGGCATGGGTGGTCAGGTATGTGGTGTCCACACCCTCACGTCTAACGCGATGTGCCTTCACTTTGCATGCCTTCTAAAGCCAGGTGCAGGTTGACTCAGGTCACCACATCGAGAGTCCTGGACTGGTTTAACTGTTTGCTTTTCCTCCCCAGCCCGGTTTCCTGAACGCCCAGATGATGGCTCAGCGCAGCAGGGAGATGATGTCCATGCAGATGAGGAGACAGCGGATGATGATGTTGATGCAACAACAACAACAACAGCAGCAGCAGCAGCAGCAGCAGCAGCAGGGTCAGGGGGCAGCGGGAGGCTTCAGCCCCCCTCCTAACGTCACAGCCCCGGGAGGCATGGACAACCCAATGGGAGGGCCCCCCATGAACCAGCCTGGACAGCAGGCCTTCAACTACGGAGGCAACTATGGTGAGTTGTCTTATCAGTGTAGGCTAGGAGAATGCGTACGAGGCAGTGGGAAAGATTAATCTAGCTAGAGTTAACTTCTATTTCTACCTCAGATTGTATCTCTGCTTAACACAATTCATCTTGTGTACGTTCAGTGTCGATGTGACCGGGCAAGTTTCACGCTCATGACTGTGTTTGTACTTGCAGGGATGAACCAGCAGGGGGACCCTTCGTTCATGGGCCCAGGCAGCAGCCCGCCAGGTAACATGATGCCAGGGCGAATGGGAGGCCCTCCTCAGAACGCCATGATGCAAGGGATGCAGGGAAACCCCCAAGGAGGGCCCATGTACCAGTCTGGAGAGATGAAGGGCTGGCCACAGGGGGGCATGCCACGGAACGCGTATGTAACATACACAGCTATTTATCGTACTTTAAGAATGAAATGAATAAAAATCAAATTTGATGTTTCCCAGTTAATTTCTACACCACTAACAGTTGTAATGATAACATGTTGAAGCACGATACTGAAGAGGTTCATCCTGTTGTAATATTTCTGTAAATGATGGAAATGACTTGCGTTGTTCTCTCCCTGTGGTGTTCCAGCTCCTACCCCCAGCAGCAGTTCCCCCAGCAGGGCAGTCAGGGCCAGTTTGGGCCCATGATGATGAACAGCTCCATGGGTGGCCCTGGGCCAGTTGGTGGGGCAGGTGCAGGACAGATGGGCCAAATGCCAGGACAGATGCAGGGCCAAATGGGCATGAACTCCATGGGAATGGGCCGAATGCCAATGGGACCCGATCAGGTATATGGCACGTTGATGGTGACCTTAACTGAGGTTGATTTGATGTAGAGGCAGATCCAAGTAGATGCAGTAGGTGCATTTTAATGACAGTATCATGGATCGATGACATTTGCCCTTCCAGGACTTTCTGCAGTACAATGCGCATGTTGCAGAAGTACTGATAGTCATTCAGATGCTTTGCATTCTGGGATGGGTCACGAACAAAATAGAACCAGAAAGCCACCATCTTTATGCCACTGGCCTTTGAGAAAGTATTTGATGGCCATGGTTTATTTTAACACCTTTCTCTCATTCTTTGCTCTTTTTTTGCAGAAGTATTGCTGAGGACACGTCGCTGACAGCAGTGAGAGTCCTTATCAAGACGGCAGAAGACTCTAGAGGCTTCCCAGCTGTGGCAGAGCAACGTGGGGCAGGAGACGAGCTGGCCACAGGGAACCTCCATACACGCACACACACACACACACACACACACACACACACAGAGTCCTCCATCCCAAACCTCCTCCAGGACCCTCAGAACACACCATGGTGACGCCACAACACACCGCTGATGTCGGAGAAAGTGGGGAATGAGGACACTTGTACTGCCTCCCCGCTGGAGCCTGGCCTCGCTGTGGACGGGCCTCTGCCTGGACCACGCACCAACCCCAGATCTCCACATGTGCGTGCACATGTTTGTGCGTTGGTGCAAATGACCGGCAGCTGTCTGGCAGTATCCAGCGTCACGGCTGGGAAGCGTAATGGGACTACGGTACAACTGGCTGTGGCAGCACTTTACCTGGAGACTTCTGTATGGAAAAGGATTGTTGCAATATTTCTTCATCCTTACAGCCTTACTAGAGATTCAATGCCTTCACTTCAGTGGGTTTGTTTTTCGTTCTTTATCCTTTGGATGCGCCTCATTCTTGCAGAAGTCATTGGAAGCTATAAGCACACAGGTTGTTAGTATTTTATGCAGATTGCAGCAATAACTCTTGCCTCTATGCTTTAGACTGTAACTGAGCATTATTACCCCTGTCATAAGCAAACAAAAGGTACTGCAGTATTAGATGATGCTAATGTCCTCTCTGTGAATATGAATTGTAAATATTCTACAAAATATATCATACATGCTTTTTATAGGCCCATTTTATTGCACAGAGTATAAGACTTGTATTTTTGTGTCTCGTAGGTCAATACTGTTTGG
>OMKK01067966.1:2893-13450 GCA_900302305.1 Polymixia japonica
TCTGTTATCAAGGCGAGCCTCTGTACAGTAGATATAACCCTAGACAGTACAGACAGACCATCACTCCCCAGCTTCCCTTCCTAGTCTCCTTTCCTTATAGCCTTTGGCCCAACCCACAGAAGGCGCTGGATATGTGAGAGCAGCAGCCTGCTCTGGCCCAAGGGCTGTGGCAGGGGCAGGATGTTCTGGAGCCGTAGGAAAAAACACTTTTACTGTTTGATAGCTTCACTTAGTTTGCCCTTCTTCGCTCTTAACATCCCTGCCCTCCCTTTCTCTGATTGGTCTCTTTACAGTTGGAGGAAGACAGACACCACCCAAGGCCCAATCAGCTGAGGAGGCTGGCCTCCTATGTCTTCTCCTCTTCCACTCTAGAGACGGAGCAGTACCCCCACGGCACAGGAAGCTTCATCCAGCGCAGTCGCTCTGCCGAGAGCAGCCCCGCTCACATCAACGCCTCGGCTAGGCGGCGCCACGGGCCCCTGCAGACCCCTGGGAGCCCTCGCAGCAGACACTCTGTTCTAAACGTCTCCCGCACGCAGCTCCAGCAGATGCTGGCTAAGCTGATGAACAAGAACTCAAGCTAAAGGCCCCCAGCATGCAGAAACCTAGCAAACAGAGACCCGACAGAGACAGCACAGCACAGGGACACACAGACCCCCGGCACCAGACAAGCCATGCTCCCAGCGTAGAGTAGGACACATGCACTGTAGTGCTAGCAAGAAAACACATGCATTCATACACAGACACACACACACACCCAGGCATACACACCCAGACACACACAGACATACACAGCTCTACCAACTAGTTTTTAGATAGAGTGCTGACATAGGGAAATATTTTCCATGCAATAAAGTCTTGAAGTAAATGTGTTGCACATGCCAGAACCTGGCAGCGATCTGCAGAAACATGGTGAAATGTGAAACTTCATATTTCCTGCTATTTCAATGAAGAAGAGGAAGATGAGTGGGACTGCCAGCAGACTGGAGGTTTAGCATGTTTCTGTTTTGTGTTTGCTGCTGATGTTGGATGGTCGTCGTGGAATGCAGGTCATACCAGCGATCACTTTTGCACACAGACTTAGTCACCTTTTCCCTGATCAGATCAGATTATCCTCTGATCAGTATCATAACGCTGCTTCATGGGCAAAGCATCATTTAACCCTGTACTCTGAGAAGCAGTTATCTATGAGCCAAAGGTTTTTCTGCTCTGTTGGTTCATTAAGAGTTTGTGTGTGAACATTAGGAAGGTTTAAATGTTTAAACACTAAAATAACTTTGCTCCTCCATAGTCTTCTACTGTCGTCATGGAAACAGATCATCCATTGTTTTTAAGTGATGTCATAGTCTTTTATTTTGGTGGATAGAAGGCAAGCCATTGGCCCACTGGATATAAAGCAAGGGATTATGGGAGAGGTGACATCATACAGTGATGCTGGCTGGTGGTTCATTTCATTGGTCGTCTTCTGGTACCATTGTTACAGTAGCACAAACTGGCATATACCACATAATAAGATAAATATGCTGAAATATTTCATGGCTGTCCTAATATCAGCCCTGTGTCTGTCTCTGTGGATCAGGAGTGTTTGATTTAAACCATGACCCCTGACCCCTGCATCAGACGCTGTTGTGTTTGTAGAGAAAAGGAACATCAAGGTCTTCCAGAGGATGTGGTTTTCATTTGTTCTACTGGTTAAGTTGACCAGGTTTCTTTCTACATGGACAGATCCTGTTGATCCTGGTCTCTCAGGTTGGCTCTTGATGCTGTCTCGGTAGTTCGGGTTTGGTATTTTAAGGACTGTTGACTGGAGCTTGCTGGCATCACCGTCCTCTTCCTCCATTGTTCCTCGACTACTGTACCTTACTGTTGCACTTTATCAGTGACTAGCTAGCAGAGGAACGTCAGGCCTGGAGTCTCACAGAATATGGACACAAAACACAGATGCAATAAGCTGGGATGGCGATAGTAAAGGTTTTAAAGGTTCCAGTAAACACCATCATCTCCACATCCCAAGCAAGGAGAAACACAAGAGAGGCGGTCAACATGCACAGTAGATGTTCTCTTAACCAGGGTCAGTTTTAATAAAACTCTACAGTATTCTATTTAATTGGACCTGAGTTTAGAAAGATTTGACAATTGGATCACATGCTGGTTACCATCAGCGTATTGTTATTAGTTGTGTTCATTATTGGAAACCTAACATTATATCAATGTCCTTAACCCCTGACCCTGCTCAGTACTGACCTTACCACGCCCAGGTCCCTTCAGTTATATCATCTAACTTTACAAGTCCTGCAGAGTTTTTCTGTTGTGGTTTTCCGGGATCTTTGTTTGAAACTTCATGGGCCACATTGTTGGTGGTTATTTGCAGGGAGAGTGTGAGCGTTGTTGAATCAAACACCCTTGTGATGAAGGGCGTGCTGAGGAGAGCTTTGATCCAACGGTGTGTGGGCTGTTGTTGAAGGTTCAGAGACAGAAGGTGAGAATGAGGAATGTCCAAATCATTCAACATCTGGTTTTTTCCAAATGTTTCAAAATATTAAATCCCAGCTCTCATAGAGTCTGCTTGGAAACACACCTCTTCTTCCCCTGTTGGTTTTCTCTGAGGTCACTCCATCTTGACATCCATTCTTCTTCTTTGGTTGTTTTTTCAAGGCTTTAAAGGGCTACTTTAATGAAATATGCACCATTTATTAATTTGTTAGTTTCTATTTCAGGCTTTAACACACTGAGTCATCTGCCACCGAGAGCTGGCTCATTATTCTGTCTGGACTGTTGAAAGTCCTGCTAGCGAGTTTGAAGCCACTTGAGAATGTATAAAGTGGAATAGCTGCTAACTCAGAACGCCTGCAAAACGATCGGTATACTGTCTGATTGTCACCGCTACACATCCGTGTTTCTGTCTTGTCTAAATAGGAAAGCAAACAAGAAGTGGGAAGGTGTCACTGTACTTTCTAACAACCCCTGGACGTTTCAACTGATTGACAGTATATTGTACCAATAGACTGTTGACTAACTGCAGACACTCTTTGCATGAGATCTACTGTACGTATGACACAGCTGTGAGTGTAACATGGTAAATACAATCCTGTACTGTAATTAACACACACCTCTGACTGTAAAACTCTCTGTGATTTTTGTATATAATTCACATTGTTAGAGAGGACACTCACGGATCAAACAAGCTGCAGAAGAGCGAGAGGAGTATTTGTGTAGTGATGTTTTCTGTGGTTTGTGAGGACAGAAGATATACATCCTGTATGACTGTCTGGTGTTTATGTGGACATTGACATCCACTGAGGAGGACCATGAGGCGTGATGCTGTTAAACCATCAATTATTATTGACCAGAAATAATGAAGGATCGTGAGTTCTGCTACAGTTTAACTGTTGCTTGTTTTGAGGGTCCTGTTCTTCTTGCCAACAGAGCATTAACCAACTAAAGTTCCAAAGTACTAAAGTACTAATTCAACTAAAGAATTAGTTGAATTAAAAAATGTTGAATTAAGACGGCCTGATTTTTATTGAGGCTCTGGTATTAGTTCCTTTGATCCTTTATAGTATCAGGCTGGATACAGTGACAGATTCTTGGACTTGAGAAACAGGAATATATTTTCCTGTGTACAATTATTGAGAAAATGTATTGCTTGTAAAATAGTCAAGAAATAATCTGTCAGATAAAGACTTCATGAAATATATAGAATTATAATTGTATATTATTCACTTCCCATCTCAACAATGCTGTCTAATATTCAATATGTTAGTGTAGATCTTTATGAAACAACAGGGTAATAAAAGATGTGTCTTTAAAGAGAAGAGCTGTATTGTTGAAGGTTTTCTTGTCTGTTTGCCTCTATGTTGGTTTTGGTCTCTTTTAAAATACATTTGTCTCTTCTTGTTTTGTGATGCAACACATTCACTGTTCAGTCTGTTCACCTGTCTGTTCATCTGTATTCACCTGTCTGTTCACCTGTCTGTTCATCTGTATTCACCTGTCTGTTCACCTGACTGTTCACCTGACTGTTCACCTGTCTGTTCACCTGACTGTTCACCTGTATTCACCTGTATTCACCTGTCTGTTCACCTGACTGTTCACCTGTATTCACCTGTCTGTTCACCTGACTGTTCCCTGTATTCACCTGACTGTTCACCTGTATTCACCTGTCTGTTCACCTGACTGTTCACCTGTATTCACCTGTCTGTTCACCTGACTGTTCACCTGTATTCATCTGTACCTGCTGTTCACCTGTACTGTTCACCTGACTGTTCACCTGTATTCACCTGTCTGTTCACCTGACTGTTCACCTGACTGTTCACCTGTATTCACCTGACTGTTCACCTGTATTCACCTGTCTGTTCACCTGTATTCACCTGTCTGTTCACCTGACTGTTCACCTGTCTGTTCACCTGACTGTTCACCTGTATTCATCTGTCTGTTCACCTGACTGTTCACCTGACTGTTCACCTGTATTCACCTGTCTGTTCACCTGACTGTTCACCTGCTGTTCACCTGTCTGTTCACCTGTCTGTTCACCTGACTGTTCACCTGTATTCACCTGTCTGTTCATCTGACTGTTCATCTGTCTGTTCATCTGTCTGTTCCACACTATTTACACGTCCTCACTCCATGTCTCACAGCTCAATGTTTCCTTAAAATAGTTGCAATAAAATGAGAGGTTTTCTGTGGAAGTGAAGAGAAGAGGCAGGAGCCCGTTAGGGAGTTTGCAGTCTTTGATCGATGTGATCCGTGAGTGTCTTTCACATGTACAATATATGTAGGCTTTTTTCTATCACTATAGAACTGTACAGTACTGCTTGTATAATTTACAGGTCCAGCATGTATTTTAAACTTTTTGTAAATCAGTGATTACTGTGTACATATATACAGAAATGTAGAGTGGTTAGGTTTTCAGTCCATCTCTAATAGCATGCTCGTCGTGGGTTTAGTATGTACAGGCTGTATGGTAAATCTTAATGAAGGGAAACACTTGAAAATCACCAGATATCAGACTGCGTGCTGTAAGGAGAAACTCTGCAATGCATTTTTGTGCCTTTTATATCAATGTAGGTAATCTAGACAATCTTGAAAAGCTTGTGTACAACCAAAATGACATTAAAAGGTTTTGGGGGCAAATACTGTTGTCTGTTTTTACTGAGAGTGGGAATGTCATTGAAAGCATTGAAAACTGCTTACACACACACACACACACACACACACAGACAGACATATGTACACACATTATGTGTTGTATAAAATGTCTGTGCAGTTACTTGGTAAAGAGATTGACACAGTTTGTTTGGTGTGTGAATGCATTGCACTTTTACTCATTAAAGTCCTTCCATGATTTTTCTTGATGAAAGTTTAATTCTGTCCTGATTGGCTCCGTTTTGTTGTGTCGTTTCCAGGTGACGTGTCCTTCAGAACTGCCCTCCCCAGACTATCGGACCAAGGCCCGGAGCGATGAGCAGGAACACTTCCACATCCTGCCTCAGCTCCAAGCCAAGAGAGCTGACTTCCTCACCGTCATGCTGACGGGAACGCTTCCTCAACGACGAAGCTTTGG
The DNA here is from genome assembly GCA_900302305.1 of Polymixia japonica. Lineage (NCBI taxonomy): Eukaryota > Metazoa > Chordata > Actinopteri > Polymixiiformes > Polymixiidae > Polymixia > Polymixia japonica. The sequence continues at coordinate 8,457 of OMKK01067966.1, forward strand.
CGCTCCGCCCACAGACGACATCCCAGAACCCCCTGGGCCAAGGGATGATGATGTCACAAAGAGTGAGTCCAACAGTGAGGCCAGTGAGAAGAGCACCGAGCGCAGCCAGGATGCCGCTCCCTCCACCCTCATGGCTGAGGACCAGAGAGGCCAGAGGGAGCCTGCGTCGGCCGGCGATGCGGACCCCGACCTGGAGGACGCCTCCAAGACCCTGGTGCTTTTCTCACCCGGAGACACCCGTAAGTCCCCCTCTGGCGGAGACCATGTTCTAGAAGCAGAGTTAGCCACGCCCTCCGCCCTGACTCCCCGTAACGAGCGGTTCCTGGTGGCGGAGGCCGTTCAGCCTGAGCCCTCCGAGACGGGTAGGTTGTCCCCTGCTCTAAGGTCAGATCTGAGGCCATCCACCCCTATCGCTCCAGCCTCACCACCCTTCACCAAAGTTGAACGCACTTTCATCCACATCGCAGAGACATCACACCTCAATGTCATGTCTTCCAGCACTCAGTCTGTCAAGGAGAGTGACCGGGAAGTCTTGACTTTCACCAAGGTGGCGTCTGTAGATGAGGAGACCCAGAAGAAGACAGATGGAACAAAGAAATATGATGGGTTATCAAGTCCCATCAAGCCTTCAGAGGAGTCTATGCCAGTGCTTCCTCCAGAAGATGACAAATGTCCCCAAACTGAGGCCAGTCTGCCAACTGTTCCAGGTCAGTCTTTGGAGCCTGTCCCAGAAGCCAACTCAGATGTGTCAGAGGAACCCAAAAAGGAGCTGTTATCCAGTGAAGAAGAAACAGCCAAGCCAGGGAGAGCTGGTGCAGAACCTCAGATGGTCCTTAAGTCCAGGGTCCGAAGCCGCATCCCTGTGCTCATCTCTGAAGAAGACTCTGGCTCAGAGCAGTCATCCTCCTTCTCAGCTCGGGCCCGTCTTCAGAAGCGAGCCAGGCAGCTGGACCTCGCCCGCCTGCTGGTGCAGAAGCAACAGGGCCGTTGGATCAGGAGGAGGCTGGTTTCCGGGACGTCGTCCTCTCTGTCCTCAGGAGAGGATGAACGACGAAGGGCTTCAGAGACACTATCCACCACCGGATCAGAGGAGGACACACATACCTCAGAGGAGTCGCTGGCCAGGAGGAGCTCCCGTCTCAAAGCAACAAAGGAACAGGGCTTAAAGGAGTGGAGGAGCAGGATCCCCAGGCCACTCACCCCCATGAAGAGGCCCTCAGGGGAGCTGAGTCCTGGAGTTCCCTCCCCTCTCTCCCTGCCAGGACCCAGCACTAGCAAAGGAGCGTCAGCCACCAGTAATGGGTATGTTTCTCTAAGCTTGATGTTTCAGTTTTACATCCCTGACTTTTACATGAGCACAATTAAATACACAAAACCGTAAGCAATATTTGTTGTTGAATATATAGGTTGCCATAGTGATTTTTTGTTTTACTTTGAAGCAGTTAAATTCAACCTTACATGTTTAATTACTTGAAATATAACCTCATTTATTCCTCTGTTAGCAGGCTTCAGAAGGTTGGCCTGAGCACTCTGAGCAGCCAGCGCAAGTCCAAACCTCTGTCCACCAGGTCGGCTTCATCCTCCGGTCCTCGGCCCAACGCCGGCCCCTCCCAGCCCTGCGGTAGCCCTCGCATGCCCTTACGCATCATCTTCGGAACCCGACGCAGCCTTAGCTCCTCCCATTGCAGGACAGATAGCCCCTCCCCTCAGCGAGTCTCTTCAATCAGACACCCCCTCTCAGTCCGTACCCCCGCCGCCCCCCCGCTAACAGCCAGGACTACGACTCCCATCCAGCGGAGCGCCTCGCAGGACGCCACCGCCCAGTCCTCCTCTGGCTCCGCGGCCACCAGAACCAGGTCCAAAACAGCCGGTCCTGCTAAAGGCAAACTGGGCTCTGGGGGGAAGCCAGGGGGTGCTAGATAATACAAAGAGACTCAACACTGAGACATACTGGTGTAGAGCAGACAAACTATGCCTCAAAACGTTGTGACCTGACTCCTGTTAAAGTGGGATGCTACCATGTCCTCCTTGGGATTCATTTAATGTGTATAGAACTTTTCCAAGGACAGCATTTACTGTAGAATTCTCTCCATGGGCTTCCAATAATATGAATTACTGTCATGAGGAGCCATGCTGCCATGGTGCTACAGATGTGTTGGCTGTTCTCTGATCAGTTTCTGTTCTAACTATTGGGTTTGGAAGTTGATTCTCCATTATCTAACATAAACAATCATCACCACTTAGCAGGTCAGGTTCCAGATATTCTCATCACACACTCTCTGTCCGTGGTTATACCACGAGTCTGCTGACAGTATCCTGCTTGGTTCACATTGCATGGTGAAATATATCACACTTTGGTTTTGGTAGGAGAAACATTGAGATGTAGAACAAACGGTTGTTTCCTTCTCCCATTCCTGTTGGGATACGTAGGCCAAAGAGGATGTGAATGGGCTGGTTTGAACTATTGCCTCAGCTATGTAGACATGGTAAGATTCCTAACTATCTCCTATAGTTCCTCTGGGTGTGGGTGAGGAGCCAGATGTACCAGCCTTCCTTGTTATGCCGTAACAATGGGCATGCTTTTGTCATTCTGTTTTCTGGCTGTTTTTGTTTATGCTACGAATTGTATATTATAGAATCATTTCTCATAAAGACATCTTTATTTTTGATCTTGCAAAGCAAAGTGTAAATTTTAAGTCTTTAACCTCCTGTTCCAATGTGTTGGCACTCTGTTTTTATGCATGAGAAAAACAGAGTTAACCGCAGAGAAAGTAAAGCTTCCCGGATTCTGCAGTGGGCTGCTGGTCTTTAGAGACCATATTGTGTGTTTGTTTGGGGTCGATGGGCACTAAAGCTATGAAGTAAAGTCTTGGTCATGTGGAAGACTGTCTCCTTATTCCTTTTTTACCTGCTCTCCAGTAATACCAGTGCAACCTCAACCGGACCGGCATGAAGATAGAGAAAGTAGTTTCCATGGAGCTGGCTAGTCGTGGTACCGTGGTTCCAGAAGTGTTTTACACATGTTAACTATGTGTAACTATGTTCACATTGATTCTGTTGGTGATTACAGCCAAACTGTATCAAGGAAGCGTACTACCTTCTACGGGGTGAAGCAAGGCTCTATTAAACATTATGAATGTTTCAACCTCTGTGTTGAAAAATACGTTTTTTAATTGTCAGACAAGTTTCCATAACACCTATTACAATACCCATAAGCCTTGGCAACTCCTGATCATTCACATGATCAGAACAGCTCTTTGAATACAGACTGGTTGAATGAGTGGAACCATAAGGAACCCAGCTATGAAATCTGTACGCTACACATGAATGAACAAAAGACGTCCGGACCGTTGGTGACCAGCCAGCTTTCAGATCGAACCATTGTGATGAATCATGTCATATATTTGTGTTGTCCAATGAGAATCCAGTAAAAGTAGAGAGGTTCAGTAATGGAGACATGTAACGTCTGAAACAATACAATCACATTAAGACCACCTTCTATAGTGTAACTTATTTTGAACAAAAGCTAGACTAGAGGGGAGACTTTTATTTTGAAACTTCCTGCTAGTAATTTGGCACATTTTAGTATTTTAGATGATAAATATGTCACAAAGCCATTATGAATGTGATATTGGCCAAATGTCACCAAATAAGTTTTGCAAAACACATCATACATTGTGATTATTGACAAGCAGATGGATTGTTAGGAAGACACAGAGAATACTGGCATCCACAGGACTGATCTGAAACAATTACAAATACTGACCAACCTCTTCACACATGCACACACACACACACACACACACACACACATTAGACTCACCAGTTGCGTCTTGGCTTTAGCGGGTTTTAGTTGTGGTTGTTTATTTGAGGTTTATTTCTTGACATTTTAATTATCTTAGTTTATTAATTGTCTCACCATGGGTTTATCACTTTTCTTGTGTGTTTTATTACTGTAAGTCAATGAAGCTAAACTAAAGGAGACGATAGCTTGTTGTTTCTGTCCTAATCAGGTGAGTTTAGCACAAGGCTCTGCTGCCTCGAACATCAACCTTAGCATGAGAAGTGGTTTTGGATCAAAGCAATGCAGTAACTGTCATCTGACGTCGTGTATTTATCCTGATTATTTGTGTCATGAGCCTGTAGTTAACAGAGTATAAGGAGCAGGTTTGCATGTCTATTAATCTGTTGCACAACAGGATCCAGGAACACATCAAGGGTTCTATGAAGTCATTGCACTGACCTTAAAGAGGTTTTAAACGTGTTTTTTGAGCTGTAAACTAAATTATATGATTGTACTATGATGAAACACATCAATCCTGGTGTTAATATTGACATTGACACCAAATTTATAAAAGTTTTGACCATTTTGGTACTACTCTATGTCATGACATTTATATAAAAAGGGGCTCTTGCCCTCCTGCCTCACACATCCATGGGAACACAGGTAATATATAACAATATATGACGTCGCTTTTATTTTGAAATCAGTTCTTCCACGCTCTTACCGTAATGCCTAGTATATACATGTACCGTAAAACAACGTGGGGGCTAGTTTCACCGTGTTTTTCGAAGTGTAGGCGTGGTGCTGCGATAAAAGGGTGTTTTGTGTGTTATATTAATGTGAAAAAACAGAAAGGAAATGAAATGAACTTAACACGCATGAGGACGATAACAGAGAGATTGATTAAGTAAAGAAAGTTTTGACTGTAGCACTGGGACTTTGTATTTGTTCAGAACCAAGTGAACGGAGCGCCGCGGGGAGGGTGTAGTGACACCTTACAAACACCAGAGGGAGACACGTCACAGCGGGGAGGGTGTAGTGACACCTTACAAACACCAGAGGGAGACACGTCACAGCGGGGAGGGTGTAGTGACACCTTACAAACACCAGAGGGAGACACGTCACAGCGGGGAGGGTGTAGTGACACCTTACAAACACCAGAGGGAGACACGTCACAGCGGGGAGGGTGTAGTGACACCTTACAAACACC
>OMKK01067978.1:18096-34311 GCA_900302305.1 Polymixia japonica
GGGGGGTCTGCTAAAACTGATGCCTAATTGGAAGAAAAAACAATAAATAGAAGAATTGTAATCATCGTGCACAGCACACAACGCATGTTCATCTTGTTATGCTAGAACAGGTTATGTAGGATTATTCAACTACACGTCAATTCTGTCTCATTCGGATGCTTTGGCACATGTAAACACACATTGTGATAACTTGTTATTTACTGTAGAATTCATGTAAACCGTTAACTTGAAATGATAACATATTCTTTATGTAACCATAGCTAATGAAATAATACGTTAAAAGAAAGTGTAGGCAGGCCTGTGGTGTAGGAGGTTTATGGATTCTCATCTACAGGTAAGATTTCACATGTTAGCCTTATGTTAGTTGAGAAAGTCTGCCTTTTTCATAGGTTGGGACCTATTTAGAGTATGGTAGATGGAGGGAGTTGGGCCTGCTTCTTGAAGAGCTCAAAAGCACTTTTAAAGTGCATGTGTTGGGTCGCACACTACTTTCAGCTTATTATAAGAGGGCTCTGTGACCAGGGCAACGCGTAATGCCAACAGCGACTGTCAGATGATATTTTATGTTAGAGGGTCTATAGCTTTATCATAGTTCATCACTAATTTAAAAAAAAGACTTCATCTAGATTTCCCCCAGGATTGTGTTTTAACACAAAGCAGTATTTTTAGTCATTTTTAGTATGCATATCCCCATATGATGTAACAAACAGTCAACTTCCAACATTGGCTGCTGCGGGGCTCCTGTACTGAAATAGGAGAATAGCTGACTCGGGTTGTTAAATCTACACTATATAACGTAATGAACGTCAGAACAGCTTTCCTTGTGTTTTTATGTTCGTTTCCAATTGATTGGCAACTTTAGCAAGACAGGAAGTCTAGTCCAGACGCTGACATCACTTCTCTCTGTTTTTTAATCTGTTTAGCACACAATGCCAACACTGTTTCAGCAGAGCTATGGCTCTTCATTGAGTCTTAGCCATCTCAGTAACATTTTGATAAGGCCGTGCAGGAGCCAGAAATCACACAAGGTGGTTTTGTGTTCATGTAATGTGGGAGATAGACAGGCTGGAATGCAGAAGCTAGGCCACACAACCCACCGACTTCCCTTGCATTGGGGCAAACGGAGTTCACAGCCCGCCAGATGTGAACTTTGTTTTGTCTATTGGGGCACGTCGTCTCACAGGTGTTGGTTTTTCCCTGCTCTGTTTGGGTGCAACCAACCGCATTACATAAACCCTAACATCACCTTTCCAGACAGGATCAAAGACACGCAGTTCTGTTCTGTGGTGGGACATTAATTATCCAGCGCCACTCTACATGGCAGTCCTAGGGTCATTGAAAACCAATAGACATGGTAATCCTTTTTTCACAGCTTTGGATAATATCTGAGAATAAATGACAAAAGTAGTTTAACTGTCCGGGTCACACCAAAGGTAAAGGGATAAGGAGCAATTACTGAGCGAAATGGAAACACAAAACTTTTGTTGTGGCTTCTGAAATAGAAGTGAAGTGTATTTTCAGAACTTGTGAAGACATTCCTGTGTGTGTGTGTGTGTGTGTAGTTGACTTATCTGAAGGAGATTGTATATTTGATAAGCTCTAAAGCTTGAAATTATAAGCTATACTTCTTATAGGCAGACTATGCAGTACATGCAGTCTGAACTGCTAATGATGCAGAGCAGACTGCTGTGCTGTTATCTTAACCGTAGCCTTGGAGCAGATTTGAAATAGAGCAATACAAACAACCAAAAATTATAATTTTTGAGTAACGCTTATTGTAAATACAGTTCACATGGCTATAATTGCCGCTTTTATTATTATTATTATTACTATTTTGCATGTGACTCTTTGTTCTTTTCCTTTGTAGCTCTCTCAAGAGGCGTCAGCAACATAAAATGTGTCTAAAAAAAGCTCCAGACAGCCTCTAGCCTAGCTGGAAATCACAGCTCTTGCGTGTAGAGGTATAATTTGTCTCTCTGCTGGGCCGTGAGCTCCGCAGGGCCAGGTTCCGGTTGGTGAGAGTCCATGTTGGTCAGTGACATATTGTACAAGCAGGGTATGGATGAGGCCGGGGGTCGACATACCCTTCACGGTAACGCAGATGCCAGCCAAGGCCGCACTGCCGCAACTAGGAGTCATCCTTAGTTGTGGTGGTGCGAGAGAATTGAATTGCCTCGCGATAGAAAGACTTTTGGATCTTTGTTTTAAAGGCTGAGTCTCAAGGTAAAACATCAAAGCCCACTTAGGTACCAATAATTTGAAAAGTTGTTAGGGTTGTTGTTGACAATATCGGAGGAACCGCTAATTCCTCGCCTATTGAAACGGGCATCTGCTATTTCACTTCAACGTCTCTGCAACGTCTTCCGCTATGTAGGTTGGTCTCATTTTGATATTGATTGTGACTTTTTAAGGTGCATCACTGTCTGACTAGATGAACACTTTTAGCGGAGCTCAGAAATTGGAACGAGGTTACGAGGACGCAGCAGGAGAACTTCAGTCTTGTATCACGTCGTTCAAACCAACCCCAAGAATCTTCACCGATAAGAACACAATCATGAAAACCCAGGACTATCGTTTCTTTAATTTCTTTTGTCGGTTACTGTTTTCAATGGAATCGGTGCGCCGTGATGAAATTGACTCGCACAATGGAATTCCTCATTCTTAATCTGCGACGGCCTCTCCCTTTCTTCAGTTCTCCAACGGAAACACCTCCTTTCCAGAACCTCATGAGCCATTGTTACAGCACACCACCTTGTGCAGTGGGGGGAAAAAACAAAGTGAGTGAATGCTTTAGCGCCCTTTCCAACGGGAATTTCTTCTGTGTCAGATAAAGAACCTTAATTGAATGGAGGAGGAAGTGTAGGAAGTGTAAGTTCAGCAGATCCAGAGGCTCCTCGTTCCCCGCTGTTGCGGAACAATATTTATGTTTCTGCAGAGGGTGGTGGGTGTCTGTTTTGGTGGGAGTATCAGGGAGAGTTTATATTACACCGCATGTTACTGTACACATTGATGTTCTGTCCAGTTTCCCAGACTGAGGCTCATGAGTTGGTGCATTTTATTTTTACAAATCTCTGCATATTTTTTTCGACTTTCTGTAACAGCCTTTTTTCATTCTATTCAGTTTCTTTTTCTCTGGATTTTTCTTCTTTACTTGCACAATACAGCCTCTTCCAGACAAGGTCACAGGACTTCTCATGCTTGGGGTAAACATTGTCCTTGTACTCACTGCTTGTATGTCTGTATATGATTGTATAACAAGACTGAAATTATCATAATTTGCTCATTGTGTTTTGTAATGAAGCTGTCATTAGAGGTCACAGACGTTAGTTACAACAATCAGATCCCCATCTGTCCTCATTTGGTGACTAAAGGATATTATTATATGCACACATGCCCATATGCATATACACACACACACACACACACACACACACACACACACACCTCATAATACATATGTATCAAGCTGTTCCCAGTCTTAAGCAGTAGATGGCACTACCCTCTCTTACCATCTCCAGTGTCTGGTGACCAGTGGGGACCAATGACAGTCATGTTTCCACTGCAAAGTAAATGAGATGCTATATTGCGATAGCACTACCCCATACACATGTACCACAGACACACAGGGAGACATCAGAACGATCTCGTGCACTGTCTCTGATCTGTGTTTGGGGATCCAATTAGTAGAGCGGACTTCCTTCTGGTCAAAGGGTGAAGTCCTTCTGGGGGTCTTGAAAACTTTGGAATGCCAGTGTTTGCCCTGGCCCCTGTATGTGTGCAGTGGCTTTTATCAAGGAAGTCATTCCAGCCCCACTGGCCCTGTGCCGGATGACCTTACAATGTAAACATGTACATAGTTTTAATTACGTTTTGGAATATGATCCTCAGAGCCACAAACATGGCGCTTTATTGTGATGTCAAGTCGGTCGGAGCTGCGGACCTGTGTGTGTGTGTGTGTTATGTACGTGTGCTTGTGTGTCTGTGTGTTGTCGCACACCTACATTAGTGTTGGTGCGTGCAGCATGTGTTTGTAGTGGTCAAGAGAAAGATGGGTAAACTATGACTTAACTTAAGTCGGTAATCACCAAAAGGCAACCAACCACAAATATAGATGACAGAAATCAATTATATTTCCAGAAATGCATTAATGTATGCTTATTCCCCTTAAAATATCTTGTTTCTTACATCAGTTTGATACTTACTTTGACTATGAATTTATTTAAAAGGTGGGTAAACTGAGTTCAGGTGTGTTTACCCTCCATCCCTGTTTGTATATCTAAAGCATCCCTTGGGCACTGTCAGCTCTTTCAAACAATCCATGACAATCATCCTCATGACAACGGCCAACCAGAGAGGATTAAGGAGGACTTCCCTCTCCCTGGGCAGACCACATCTTTCCTGACAGGAAGTAATAGAAAGCATCTCCTGTTTGTCAATACAGTTTCCCCACCCTTTATAATCCTAGACAACTCAAATGCAGCTTTGAAAGTATGTTAGCGGTTTTACCTACTGTGTTGTTAATTGGATTGCAATGCTTGTTGACCTAAAATGATCGGTGTGTGATTTTGTTGCTCTGCGTCTACTGCATATGGTAGTTATCACTGTTGTATAAACTGGCACACTGACGGTTGGGGCTATTAAGATTGGAATCAGGCTACATACAGTGGAGTAATTCAGTTCTTCCTCCCATAGGCATAAACTTAATTCTCAGCTGAATTCTGCCTCTTTCTCTCCTGTCCTCGTTGCTCTCATGTAGAACTAAAAAGCTAAGATTAGGTCCCAACTCAGGCAGGAGTTCTGCCTCTCAACCTAGATCTCTGTCTTTGTAGTATGGATAGTGTAAGGCTCTGGTAAGCCCTTGGGACTGTCACAGTCTATTGGCTGCTGGAACATAGTGATGTTTTTCTGTATTTCACCCCTGCTCTGCTTTTTACAAAAGAACCTTGGAAATGGACATTCCCCGGTCTTTTCACTGAGCCCATTGACTTTACTTAAAGCAGACATTTTCTACAAGACCCAAAGGAATAACATAATCACAAAATCCTAATTCCTTAAGAATGAATGATTCCAACGAGGCTAGCAAAGCATAGCGATCCAGTCAGATTATGGGAAAAGCTTTTTACTATGGCCCAGTTCAGAGACTCCCTTTCATGGATGCACATGGCGCGCGCACACACACACACACACACACACACACACACACACACACACACACACACACACACACACACAGAGGCAGGATTTTTTCTTGCTGGCTGTGGTGCCACGCAGGCCCTGGTACTGTCAGCGGAGAGGCCTGGGGTGGATGAGACAGCCATTGTGGTGAAGTGTTTCCTCACTGTTGTGTTATTGTTTCCTATCTTCTGATGGTCAACCAACCATAGGGCTCAACCTTTACATTTTAGTGTTATCTGAAACATGCTAAACCATCAGGAATTTATCACTATCTTATTCATTCACTGCCAGTAGCAGTTCTTTGTGTGTGTGTGTGTGTGTGTGTGTGTGTGTGTGTGTGCGCACGTGCATGCACACAAGAGACCACAGATGTGTGGCTTTCAAGAATGAGGGCAACAGAGGCTTGTTTCGAGGCAACAGGGCAGATGTTGTCTAGATCCCTGTAGAGCAGCATCTCTTCTGGAGTAAAGACATGAGCTGCCAGCATTACATCCACCTTCATCTGCATACAAGCCACGCATTGGCTGAAATTGACGAAAGGGGGTGGGGCTATTCAAATGAGCCATATGCAGACTGGTTTAAACGCAACCAGAAGGTGTGTCTATTCAAATAGGGTTTCCAGACTAAGTAGAAGGAACATGGTTATGCAAATTTGATGCCCTTTGATTGGAGAAGAAGGGGGAAAAAGGTGTGTTTATGTAATGAGGGGTGCCCTGAGTGAAGAGATGATACTCGGTCTGAGGAGCGGTTCAAGGCCTGTTTACTGGTCTTCTGTCTGCCTCTTCTCTAGGCTGGCTGGTGCAATTGAGTGGATTTTGTATTGGGCCAAAAAGGGATAATATGGCAGCAAACTCTGAAACAAACAGTGATTCAGAGGTATGTGTGTGCTGTTTTCACTCTTGCTATTATGTGTGTATGTGCGTGCGTGCACGAGTGCACATGAGTGAGTGTGCGTGAGTGAGCTTGAGCGTGCATCTGCCTGTGCGTGCGTCTAAGGTAACCTCTTGCTATTTGTTTTCTCTTGCAACAAGACATGGGGAATGAGGCTACTTGTCTGCAGCTGCAGGTTTCCTGAGAATATGGACATGTGTCTGGGTATGTTTAGACGCAGGACTGAGGCAGCCGTTCTCCTGAATGCATGTGACTGGGCATCATACTTGAACATGCATTTTGCATCAGGAATGGCATTTTCTCCTCAGCTACTGGTGCTACCTTTTGATACCTTTTTTTCCCCCTGTGACTTAACACAGTTGGTTGATCGCTTTATTAGGTTTCTCTGTGGTCCGTCTGCCTCCCTTTAAGGGGTTATTAAGACATATATTGATCACGTTGAACAGCTTAATGCAGCGTGCGTGTTGAGTGTCTTAGACGGCGAGGGTTGCTGTTGTAGCTAAATACTTAATGGGCAGAGATGCTTATATCTGTTACCGTCAAAGGAAACTGGTGCGAGATTCTGGTCAGACAGTTGTTTCAACTGGCCTAGGACTGGTATAATGGCGAAGAAGAGGGGCATCTGTTGAAGAGTGACAGAAACTGAGCTGGTACTGATGCAGCGCTGTTTTGTTCACATTCTGAGGAGCTGCATAAACTTTAATGATTTAAATGGAATGACAGCTGATTTCTATGAGCTCTCTATATTTGGAAAGTGCGTGTGTGTGTGTGTGTGTGTGTGTGTGTCCTCTGTGTGTCTCTCTCTCCCCCTCTACCCTCCAATATGACTGTGTAGTAAGCCAGCCTCACACAGAGCCCTGCTATAACCGTCCAAACAACCAAAGCATTCACACAGAGCACACATGCTCACTTCACCACCTGCTACTGGCCTCGCCACACGGGGAAACCTCACTGGAGCCTGTGAATTCCGCGACATTTGCATTTTAAAGAGGAACATATAGAATTTAAAAGTTTGTTGCGTTAATGTTTTTGAATAACAGTTTGACTTCATTGGGTTTCTTTTAAATAATGCTGTTGAATTCAGGTGGATATACAGTACAAACTGTACTGTAAAAAACGTCCTGCCATAAAAGGCCGTGAAAGTGCAAAGCTTGCCGACAGAAAACGATTCTTTATGACTCTCTGCGGCATCTGATTGCATTTCCCATGTCACATCGTGAGCATTTGAAGTGGACGTACCCCTGAGAGCTGTGTTTCTGGCTACAAATCATCATCTATCAGCATTGTGGCAGCCAAACCCACTGGCAGAAGCCAACATCAACAAAGCATATTGCAAAAGCATATTGTCAGCCACACAATGTGTTTATGTTGAACCAGACTCGTGTCCTTTAATTGTTTCTCAGGGACTGCTTGTGTTAACCGTGAACATTTAGTCCCATCGTTAAAAAAAAAAAAAAAAAAGGTCCTTCTCTCCCACATCCTGAAGAAGATGCATGGCACAATGGTCCCTTTGATCAAATTTGATTGAAATATTGTGGAGTTAGCGTTTGTTTTAATAATAGTTGAGCAACCTGCCATTTGCCCTTCAAACAACTTATTATAGTTTGTTATACATTATTGGATTCCTTTCTGTATATGGTCTAAACTGTGTATGCAATAAACTGCTCTGTCATCAAATCGTTGCTTTAACCCCAATTACTCATTACATATTACAAACAGGACATTCCAAGCCTACTACTCTGCTGAGTTGGAGATCTTAGATAGAGCACTAGCTGAAGCTCAGCATCAGAGTCCTATCCGGTTTGAGGCATTAACAATCAACTTCAGTCCCTTGTGTTGTCGGAAATGACCGGGAACAGGCTGAGCAAAGTGCGATATGTTAGTACTGTAATGTGTAAAATGTTTAATGTAATGTAATTTGTTTGGTCAAAGTAGGGATCTAGCAGTGATTGTGACATTCTGTAAGTAACGGAAGAATTCTTTTGAACTCAGTGGAGTTCTGCTGTGCTATAAGAAGGCTTATTTTTTCTTGAGTTTCTATGTTGGAACCAAGATCTGCTGAGGCATTTCCAGTCATGTGCCTCGCTCAGGGGCTGCGTATGGCACCTTGGACCTGACCCAGCCACATACTGGTTTCATCTGGTCTGAAGCATGTACATAACCTGCTTATTTTAGCCTCCTTTTCTTTCGTTTCAGTGGGACATCTCTGACAACCTTTGAAAACTATGGCATCACTGATGTAGGCTGCCTCTAAATCATAATGAACTAATCCTCAAGACGAACCAAAATGGCAGCTATGGAAATTCTAATTGGTGTATGTCTCAGATGAGACCTGGTAGCCTAATGAAAACTGATGTGTGAAACTGATGTCAGAGCCCACTATTTTAAGCCAGTTGGAGAATATATAATTAGGATTAAGTAATTAGGATAAGGGGCCATTCTTGTGAATGATAATACTACTAATGCTACTACAAATAAAATTGTATTAATTTATTTTCAAAACAGTGCAGTGTGCAATGAACCAAAACAAAATCAAATGACTTTAAAAACAAAACATTTAAAAAAAATGCAAAAAATAACTAGCAGTTGCGGTATGGCTTTGATGTGTTGCATTGGCTCACTTCACGTGGATTGATGTTTCTATAACCAGTCAATAGTGTGTTTCATAATCATATTGACAGATTAGCTGCGCCCACACAGTGACCTACCAGTCTGCTGTTGTTAATTGGCTGTGGTGATTCATCAAGTCCCAGTGATGGAAGTAGCCGTGCTCTATGGCCAGGGCCCCGTGCCTTTAGTTTGGAGACGTAGTGTAGGCCTATGAGAAATTCGTGCTTATAAGCCTTGCCTATTTTAAGGGACGTGTTCTGTAAAGATCAACAGGTGAAGCATCTAACCAGAATGCCTTAGAGACCTACACAGTCAGACCGTGGCCACACCCCTGAATCGCATTGCATTTTTGGAAAAGTGGCAGGGATTGAGTGGGTGGTGCTATACAAGCAATACAGGGGACTGGATCCAGGCAAGGATTAAGTGATAAAATTTCTGTCTGGCGGTAGAAATGAAGCTGTCTTTAGAAAAGTTGGAAAGGAGGGAAGTGGAAAAGTTTGTATGTGGAAAAATTGCAAACAGTAAAATGTGCACTCTCTTCTCCATTGAACTTGTGATCATCTTAAACGCAAATAACTCTCCACCTCCCCTTTCGCCTCCTTTGAAAGAGGTCGACAGACTCTCTGAGGTTTGCCTGCTTGAGGAGGTGCCAGACGTGCCAAGTAGCTCTGATGGATGTTCTGCCCGGCCCGGGATGATGTCATTGATATCTACTCTCCATTACAAATGCTTTTGCTCTTTAACTTTTTGAATTTCTGGTAATGTGCAGTTTCCTTGAGATTCATTAGATCTCCTCTATCAGCTTACTGTCATGAAATGAAGAGCTCAAGGGAAGGGTGGTGTGCTTTTAGGAACCCAAGGAGCCATGCACGCAGATCAAAGGGGAAAACGAAATGTATTCCTTTCTTATGCGCTTTGGATTCTTTTTAGCTGCGGCTGTGGTCTTACCTAAGACTTTAGTATCAAAGATAATCGCACAATGGGATGACAGTTTGATTGGTGCCGTGGGAAGAGAAAAAGCTGTACTGTGTCCCAGTTTTGACTTTGTCAGTTCAGTTTAGAAAAGCTGCTTCGGGGCGCTTAGTAGAAAGTGGGCATAGCAGAATACCTGCACACTAATGTCGGCCTCATCACTTGGGGTTTAAAGATGTAACGGGATCGGTGTGGCTTAGGGAACAAAGCTACGCTCAAGTCGGATCAAATGCCTGTTATGGTTGTTGGAAAAGGAGGGTCAGCATTCAGGAATGGTTCAAAGGGAAAGAGTGCAAATTGCTGAATTTGTTGAATATAGACACATGTTCCACAAGAGGGTAGTATGACATGTAAATTTATGACACACATGGGGAAAGTGAATAAGTATAACTCATGGAAGACTGACCAAGTACTAGCCATGAGACACGTCTGGTATTTACTACATTCTCTGTGTCTTATGTCATGGTGTGGTCAGCATGTGGGTTGCTCACATCTATACAATTTGACATGTTCTCTTAAATTGGCACTATTGTTGGTGTATGCATTGGTGGGTATTTAAAGCGTGGTCAGGGCCGACATCAAGAAATTATAGGTACAGTATATACTGTATATACATATTGAGTGCATTGTTTTCACCTGTGAGCACTAAAGAGCGCTATGACTCAAAATGTTAATACCGAGGGAGTATCAACACGGGAGTATGCACTTTTTATTCCATTCAGGGTCGGGGCGTAGCCTGTGAATGGTGGTGTGTAGCATGTCAATCCTGCTGATAAGGTCCCTGGGGCGCTGCGCAGCTCAATGGGACTGAAGGACACCGTGTCCTGCTGGGATGGAGGGGTATAAAGGCTGGGCTTCCCGGTCCATTCCCCCGGCTTTCTCTCTGAGCGGGCATGAAGAGCGGTTTCGGCAGAGGCAAGGAGACTAGGCTTTTTGATCTCATAAAGGGTACCACAGGTGAGGCACTGCATGAGAGCAGGTGAGGTGTCATCTAGGTGTGGAATAGGGATGGGGGGGGGTTATAAGCTTCAGAGAAGGGACGTTTTGTGTTTAATGAGGTTATTTGGCATGAATGGCTATGGTCAACCTTTTGGGGAACAATTGGGTTGTGTTTTTAATTAATTTTCTTGAGTTGTTGCAATTTTAATAATAGACTGCTCCCTCTTATAACATATACTGCCAGCGGCTCTAGGCTGTAGCAAAATGTTCTAATCTGAATGTGCAACATCTCTGCATCTCTGCTCCTAAACTGTCAACGGGCTGCTATTGAACAGCTC
Organism: Polymixia japonica; assembly: GCA_900302305.1. Lineage (NCBI taxonomy): Eukaryota > Metazoa > Chordata > Actinopteri > Polymixiiformes > Polymixiidae > Polymixia > Polymixia japonica. The sequence continues at coordinate 29,022 of OMKK01067978.1, forward strand.
TCCTATGTGGGTCACAGGACATGCCATGGCGAAAAGGCAATTGGACATTGATCTGTGTGGTTTGGATGTGACAGATGAAAGCAGGTCACTGGCCTGCTAAGCTGTTTCTTCTCTGCCCCTAAGCTACAAATCCCAGGATAATTAAAACTGTAGTCCATGAATGGACGGCGTGGCGAACCTCGTAGGGACGACACAGACGGTTTAATCAGGATTATATGGGGACCTTATTTAACTCCAGTGAAAGATGTTGAAAATATTAAAAAAAAAAGTCAACACTTTACACCAGCCTTCAAAAAAACAAACAAAAAAACAATCATGATCATAAAAAATCATGTCTTCTATTTGTTTTCTTAATTAATTGTGTTTTATACCAAAATAATCTTCCACACTTTCCTCAGCGTGACAGGGATAGCAAAGACCTTAAAAAGCACGGGCTGTCCATTTTTATACTGTAATATGAGTATTGGGGGAAACAACTGGATAGCATTTTAAGTCAGAATATGTGTGTGTTGACGGACTCCGGCGGAGCTACATTGAGGCTCTAGAAATGAGGGAGATCTATTCTGGCTGAGGTGTAGGTATGTCAGCTGTGCGTCGGTGTTGCATTTTTCAGCAAACCTTCAATGACTCTCCGAGTTACGTAACTGCAACTCGACCTGTTAATCTTAGCTGCTGGCATTGGCATTAGCACTGCAATTTTAGAAGCACTGAATGGGACCACATTAGATGATGCTTAACTAAGTGCAACGGCACAAAAAAGTAACATTAAGCAGGGCTCTAATAGTAGACAGCTGCCAACATAACATTAGGACACTGTAAAAAAACGACAATCTTTTGCTGATTTCTCCAATAGAAAGCTGTGTTGCTTACTCTGGCATCTGCGACCGCACCATTTCCTATGGGCGAGATCCAGACCAATTATTTTGACTTTACTTTAATTATTTCATGGTTTTCTGTTGTTGTTTTCTCCAACTACTCCCTTGTCTTTCTTCTACACGAACACCATATCAATATTCTCCCCGTGTCCCCGTCGCATTCCTTCATCTCCGTGAACCACAATTTCCCATGGTCCACTCTTGTGAGGTCGTGCTCCTTCCCCGATGCTTCTGTTCCCTGCCCCAATAAACCTCCGTTCCACACGCACGCCCTTTCTTTGTTGGAGATGGCAGAGTGCACTGTAGCCCCAGTTGCAATGGAGGACAGTGACCATGAGGCTAACTCTTCGTCAGATGAGCAGGAGTCCGGCCCTGCCTCCCCTGGCCACAGCAGGGACCATGAAACTGAACAGGTATTGGTGACACCCTGAAAATCCCCTGATAAACTACCCCCTAATATCCCATCTTCAGTTGAATATGGTAAGTATAACTGGCACAAAAAGCTGAATCATTTTGCCAGTAACAAGCGTACTCTAGTAGTTTCCAATTCAACTTTTTTTCTGTTGAGCCACAAGTATCTCAGACAGGTTATCTAGCAAAAACAAATGAAGTAAAAGATATGTCTTTTTTTTTTTACTCAGCCCTGAAGCTAAGCTTGGTACTTGGCTAGTGTTGACACAATTCATCATTCTGCCCTTGCATGCTCCACCTTAAAGTATAGTGCGTAAACATAACATCAACATTGAGAAAAGATATGAGCTTACAACTCGTTGTTCTAGCTCTCATTAGAGTTAAATTGCCTCATTGCCCTCAGTGTCACTGCATTATTTATTATCTTTGTTGTTGGGTTAGCTGGCAACTCTTTACTCTCTCTGGGGCTGGGAGAGCAGTGGTAATAGGAGCACAGAATATACACAGCGGCCTGAACTTGAGGAGCACATCCTAACAGGAACAGCTAGGTAACTGCTTTTCTATGCAAGCTTTGTATGTGTTCGTTGTCATTGCCTATTCTGGCTCCTTCCTATTGTACCTTTTTGAATGAGGAAGATTTAGGAAGTTAGATTTGCCAACACCCTAGTTGTCATCCTGCGATAGCAGTGTAATAAACAATAAGTCATTGTGTAGAAACGTGGCAGGTAAAATGACAACAGCAAACGTTCGAGTTTGACTGATCCATTCAGGCAGACACCCGTAGGAAAAAGTGTACTGGCATACGGTAGCCTCACAGACTTTATTCGATGGTTAAGGGATTTATCTTCCATGATTGTGGAAAAAGCGGCGAATCGTTCGCCGCTTGCAGGGGAACACACTGAACACGATGTTAAAGTGACGCAGTCTCAATCAGTATCCAGGCATACTTTATAGCAAAGAAATGATCCACTTTACGGAATGGAAGGAGTGATCAGAGGTGACTGATGAGAGGTAACCGCCACGTCGGAATGTATCCCGCATGTTGCACGTGTCTCCTTTAACGGTCTCCGCTATAGGCTCCTGTTACGTCTGTCTTGGACTGTAGCTTATCGAAGGTTTTCCCTTATCTGCTCTGTGGCTACCCTCAGTTGAATAGCAGCTAATACTGCTGGTGTCTGCCAAAGAAAGTGCTGAGGAGAAACAATTCTTTTTAGTCAACTTCAAAGAAAGTTCTCAAGTTCAGGAAGTTCAGGTCATTGTAATTATGTCTGCCTCAGTGAAATTCCCATTAACGTCTTATCATATTCTGAGCTTTACATTCGGGGGGGGGTTGGGGTTCTTCCATGACATGTAAATTGAACACTCGTTTCCTCTTTGACGGCCTTTCAAGGATCTCCTCTTTGCCTTCTGTTTGGACTCTTCTATATACACACCCTCCTTTATACGTTTTAGCGATTGTAACTTGTGATGGTCTTGTTGACGCCAATTAGGATCTCTTCTTACCGCTGTTGAGTCTTCAAACCATGAATAAGGCTCGCCTTGTATGTTTCAGACAGCCTATATCTGGAACCACTGAAATGCTTTTACCCATTCTAAAAATGTGGATTTTCTGCTTTTTCTTAACCGTAATGGATCCCTCTTACACTGGCACCTTACCTATTCCTTACCCGTCTTCGCCTCCCGACCGTTCCCTGTATTTCTCCACCTTTCCCATTCCGCTGCATCGCCTCATCCATCCCCTTCGACCTTGGTCCTTCCTTAGCATTCCATCCACTCGGAAGACTCAGAGTTGGAGAACATCATGCAAGACCCCCACCACCACGGGGGGGAGCAAGAGCACGAGCACCACCACGAGCACGAGCACCACCACGAGCACGAGCACCATGACGACCACGACCACGGGCACCACGGCGACCACGACCACGGGCACCATGAAGTAGACAGGGAAGCTGAGGGCGAAGACCGTCCCCACACCCCGTCTTATTTGCGGCCCCCTGTGGCTGGTAGGGCCCAGTCGGATTCGGATTTGAATCCCAGGTTGCCACTGAACATTCGGGTGGAATTTGACTTGCCGTCCCCCATCAGCCCCTCCAGGCCCAAGAGCCCCTGGGGTCGACATGACCCCTACGACTCTGCTGAGGTAACTCTAGGGGGACAGTCAAGAGATCCAGAGGGGCTGTACAGCATCTCTGTTCTGTGGTTTAGGCCACTTTCAAGGCGACACTGTGTGCTGTAGCGTACTGCATGTGTAGCAAGGGACTGATAAAGTTTATAGGCAAGGTCAGAGCGTGTGGAGATCACCAATTTGAGAAGCGATGGTCATTTGAGTGGAGTGGGTTTTGATTGGTGCTCAGTGTTAGTGTGGAGGTTGCTTGGTTACGTGCGTTTTGTTTTCACTGGCCAAAATTCTGAAAAAAATGTGGGAAAGTTGACATGGCTTGGCGCATATTCTGTACTATATGTCCAAGTTGTATGTCAATTTAAAGGGTACAACCAAATATTTTGAATGGTTGATTACAGCATTGAATAGTTATTTTTGTACTCCTGTGTCTACATTGCTGACTCGCCATGTTTACCACATTTATTGACTGGTCTTCTATCTTTTTATGTCTGCTTTTCTTCTCTTTTTTAGGACCAAGACAAGGAATATGTGGGTTTTGCCACACTGCCAAATCAAGTGCACCGCAAATCTGTTAAGAAGGGCTTTGACTTCACCCTCATGGTGGCAGGTGAGTGACAGCTGTCATATTATTGGACCTTTAGTCTCACATCTTTATAGTACTGCAAGCTAGCCTGATTATGATTTTAAAGAGATTACTAACCGCATCAAAAGGTCTTAACCTCACTCTTTTTCTCTGTTTTCTTCATTGTTTTAAAGGGGAGTCTGGCCTGGGTAAGTCCACCCTAGTCAACAGCCTCTTCCTCACAGATCTTTACAAAGATAGGAAGCTGCTCAATGCTGAAGGTGAGTAGGCCACATTGTTTGACATATTTTTGCTCATTGTCAGAGAGCGAAACCATATCGATTACATTACATTGCAAATGCCTTTTCTGTCAAACAATGAATACTGAAAACAGTGGTTTGTGTCCTTTACCCCCAGAGCGAATCACTCAAACGGTAGAGATCACCAAGCACACAGTGGATATAGAGGAGAAAGGCGTCAAGCTGAAGCTGACCATTGTGGACACCCCTGGTTTCGGGGACGCTGTTAACAACACTGAATGGTACATAAACATCCAACCTAAATAAAATGATCAAAATACGATCGGATAACTTAACTAACAAATGTGTGATATTGCAAACAGTTATTCTGTCAGACATGTTTTTTTAAGTGTGACGAGGCCTGTTGTATTTGTTGAAATGTAAGAATAGTTTCCAGTTTAAAATGCATTGTAAACACGTTGGATCATACTAGCTGAGCTCCTGTCCAGTCCGCATCGTCTCAGTGAGGGTGTGTCCCTGTGTGTGACCACTCTAGTTGGAAGTCGGTGGCCGACTACATCGACCAGCAGTTTGAGCAGTACTTCAGGGACGAGAGCGGCCTCAACCGCAAGAACATCCAGGACAACCGCGTGCACTGTTGCCTCTACTTCATTTCACCCTTCGGACACGGGTACCACGACGCCTAATGAATGCTTTCGCGGTGTGATGCGTGATGCTTGATGTTTGCACGTCAGTTTAGCGGCCTGTAAAGGAAACCTAAACTTGGAAAATGTGACATTCTCTGACATTGGCTCGAATTCCTTTACGAACTGATACAAAACCTTCTGTTGTCAGCGTTTAGTAAATGCATCTATTGTACTAGTATTGTAGTAGCAGTGTATTCAGCCCCTATGAATTGTTAATGCAGCAGGCACTTACCTAGAGTTAAAGGCATTCTGCCATGCCTTCAGGTAATCTAGTTCAGTGCTAAAGCGTCCCACCAATAATTAGTACTGAGTGCTGATGTGGCATTTTTCAGTGCATCTGTGTGTGTGTGTGTGTGTGTGTGTGTGTGTGTGTG
>OMKK01067997.1:0-10997 GCA_900302305.1 Polymixia japonica
GAGAGAGAGAGAGAGAGAGAGATAGAGAGACAGAGACAGAGACAGACAGACAGAGCAGAATGAGTTTTGTTGTGAGAGTGCATGTTTTTTCCTTGTGTTGTGCCTGTTGCCTGTATGCTTAATGAGACCTAGTCAGTGGGCTTGGCAGAGTCACAAGCTTATTTAGGAGGAATTGGAGCACAATAACCAGGCTAAACATTGAGTGCCCATTGAGTTGCTGGATTCAGAATTGGCAGTAGGCCTTTACTCTTTACAGACAACATGCACCAAACGGATTTGTGTTCTTTACTTTACTTTAAATATGAATAAATATAACTTTAAATATATAAGTCATCATTCACATTTTGGCTGTTTTTGACAGGTTCTATGATCTTGAAAGCTACTCTTGAAAAATGTAAGGTTAGATCTATTCATTTATCACCATAACTTCATGTGGTCAAATTGCTAGTTTAATTACATTTTGCAGTAGCCTAGTTTAGTGGCAGTTTAACAAAATTCAAATCTTAGCATTTTTAGTAATAAACTACTAATAGTTACTAGGTAACTTCAATCTTTACTTTTCAAACTTTTCTTTAATTTGACAAAACATTTGTTATTGTAATATGTGCCTGTGGTAGAGGATTATAATTGCATTTATTTATTTATTTATTTTTTGGTAACACTCTATAGTGCACCTCCATCCCACTAACAACATATAGGTGTCAGCAATATTTAAAACATATTTTCAAATTACTCTTCACTTCGCTTTAAGAATGACTGCACAGACTTTAGCAACTAGTGTCTCAATTGCAGTTATGAAGTCACTTACTTTAAGAACTTCTTTTCCCAAAATGCATTTGGGGAAAGCAGGAAGTCTCCACGTCAGACAAAAAAGCAAGCTGATAGCGACAAGTTATTTTTATATTTCGTAAAGCTACATTTGTTTTCTATGACCGTTATCGCACTAAGACATGCGTAAACGAGGTCTTCTTTTATTTAGATTTTTACAAATCTGAATAAGAATTACAGCATTTGGAGGTAGGCACCTCATCCTCTACTAGTTCATGTTGTATCCTGTATGCAAGTTTATCTAATGTAACGTTAACAAACCAATTCTGTGGATTAATTGTAGGGCACCTGCCTGGGTCCGCCTCTGTGCCACATAAGCTGTGTTTGAACATGGCTCATAACAAGGGGACAGAGTCCGAACTTCGGATCTACGGTTTTGCGAGAGTGACGTGCGCAATATTGACACACGTTGTGTGCATTGCCTTCACAGTATTAATTGCAGTTCTGTCACGACCGGGGACAAGTGAGTGTTCAAGCTGTACACCCGTTATCATTACTCATTTCACATTAGCCCACTTGGTCTGTTTATCACGGATTTGATTTGGTCTGTTTGTTATATTTTAGGTTGGTTTTCTTGGCATCCTTTCCTCATGTCACTGGCTGTAAGTTATTAAATACGCTTAATCAATCTTAACAAAAGTGAACAAATGCAAGAGTTCAATGAAATCCTTTATTGTTTTTCTATTCTTTTCCACCAGTTCTCCTTCTTCATGACTGAGGCCATACTCATCTTCTCTCCCCATGGGTCCCCCATTAAAAAGTTTCCACACAAGACCAAGGTGCGCATTCACTGGATCCTGCAGTGTCTGTGTGTCTCTTGTGCTACCCTGGGCCTGGCAGCTATCACTTACAACAAACATCTGAATGGCAAACCCCACTTCACCTCATGGCATGGTCTGCTGGGCCTGATGACGGTGTGTGTTGTTGGGCTGCAGTCTTTTCTGGCTGTGCCGCTAATCTACCACTCTCTAGTCAAGGGCTGGTCCCTAGCCAAACTGAAACGCTACCATGCAACATCTGGACTCATCACATACCTGCTTGGTAGTGCCAGCCTTTTCCTGGGTGTCTGCTCTCTCTGGTTTACTACATCTGTAGGGGAACACACCTGGTACCTGTCAGCACTTTGCCCAGCTCTTAGTGCCCTAGTTATAATGAGCCAAGTGACCAATGCTTACATGACTAAAAAACGCTTGCAATCCTGACAAAAGGCATAACAAACTGTATAACAAAACACTTTCTATTGTTGTTGAAGAGCTAGTACCATCATAAAACCAAATTTAGGACCAGCAGTATGTACTTCTCTAATTGTGACCAAAGATAATGACTTTGGGAGTTACAAGTATGTCCACTTTGTTTTGTTTTTCCAAGTCACATTCAGTTTAATTCGTATAAAAGTCCGTCCTCACCTCAGGAAGCACTGATGTCAATTTTGGACAATGAAATAATGATTCTGATTTCTATTTTATTTTCTTGCACACAGAACACATTTTTATATCTCAGATCACTGTTATGTTGCTGATGCTGTTTTATTATTGCTCTTGTTGTATTTGAATGGTTCAATGAATAATATGTTAAATTGAGATATACTGCTTTATAGGTAAAACATTTACAAACCATTCACACTGCAATAGAAGAGTGTTTTATTGTTAAAATAACATTGATAACACAGTCATATTCTGCTCCACTCTAGGCTGCATATACAAAATGACAGTTCTCTTACTAGATCAGCCACCAATGGGTCAAACTAAACGAAAGGTAACTGTAATTACAAAAAACTGACAGAATATAATTTCCATCATAAATAAATACATTTGGTAAACACATTGAAATAAGGAACAAACTACCAGAGGTGAGCTAACACCAATAAGAAGTTATAAAAACATTAAAAAAATTGAAATATTTTTATAAAACATAAATTATGCACAGTAAAATAATTGACAGACATGATTTTTTTTGTTTTGTTTAATAAACTGATGACACCAAGATTCAGATGAGAAGTGTGTTTTCATTTGATTCAGAAGATGATAATGAGGACTTGTGGCGAATACGATGTACCTTGTAAAATTCAAAAGTTAAGCAGATGTGCACCTTTGTCAAAGTGCCAGCTAATCAGATGTTACCAAGACATGCTTAAGGAAACTGGAGAATGTCAATAACAAGAAAAATGTATTGTAAAGACCAACAGATAAGGGGTCAGCAGCAAATTACGAAATTGGGTACAGTACTGAGAGTCAAGGGGCTTTAGAGCAAAAAGGCAGACCCCAAAAGAAAAAAAAAATCATAAAGAAAGATTTGATGTGTCACATTATCCAGTGTTCCCATAAGGTTAACAACCATACAATCTAGCCTACATATATATCAATGGAGGAAAGGGACCTTTTCCAAACCTATTAATCTTGAGGCGTCATTACAAAACAGAATCACAAGGCTACAGGCCAGAGAGCAGCGAGCAGACATAATTCCCTATGCACTGTGGACCTACACTGACACTACTGATATTAGCTACTTACACTGAACTGCTTTCAAAGACACACCTTTGTAAAATGGATACCTCAAAATGGCACCGTCAATTTGTTAAGGCCGTTACATAACTGGACAGCTTGATTCCACCATGCTTTTTGGTGGTTGTGATGTAATGTTAACTCAGTTGCTGTGGTTTAGTTGTTACTGGCTACATAACGTTACACTTCAGCTGTTGGTACACTCAGTTAAGCTGCACAAATGCAAAAGCTTCCACAGTTTGGGTAATATTTGTCCTCAGCAAGTTTCTGAAAATATGCTATTAACTTGTAAGCAAAATTTAACAGTTAAAGCATGTAGCATGTAGGCTGATTCAGTTGTGAAATGTCCATAGATTGTAGGGCAAGATCAGTAAAAAGTGAGTGTGTAGTAAAAGAAAATACTAAAGCTATTGCAAATGAACTAGCAACATTACATTTTCAATTGTACTCCATTTGGTTTTTGAGCTTGGTGTTTTAGTCACAATGCTGCTTCTACTTTAAACTTATGTTTTGAATTTGACACCAACTGTCTCAATGCTCAGTAGTTATTTCAACAGACAGTAAAATGATGTACTGACATACATGTTAAGACTCAAGACCCCTTTGTGTTGTTTAAGGCTAAAAATGAAAGAACACAGTCCGAATCCATGTCCCAGCCCCTGTGTTATCAAAGGCTAGCATGAAAGTACATTCATTTTAGTTTTAAGGACTCTTTAGAAAGAAAGTAAAGGAAATCTGTTCCCCTGGCATAACTGCGGGGTCATAGTTGTCTAATAAACCATCTCCTGAAAAACCACTCCCTTGAACCCATTCTGCACACTGCACAGTATTGACTTGCAATATAAACAATGATAATGACCACTATTTACAAAATATCAACATTTTCAGTTATAGTATTATAATCAAAACATCCAGATCACACATACTATCCTTTCCAACAGGGGATGCTACAATGCCTATCAAATAACTAGTAACTAAAATAACCTCTCTGAAAACCTAACAATTCAATTGTTAAAGGTAGGCCTTGAAAGATTTTCTCAAAATATATCCGTGATTGTAATAACTACTGCCGGTGCATTGTATAGCTTCAGAGCTATTTTCAATTGCCATACCCCATTACCTCCCCCTCCCACATTTTATAGCTTTCCAGTCTTGAAGCAGGATCTGAGTCAAAGAACTCCGAAATTGTACCAACTGTGCAGCACATCAGTGGGGTTACCGTTTGTAACAAAAGTCACTTTTTTTGCCACCATTTAAATGTTTTAATACAACAAATGTATTATTGAGAAAATCCAACATGAAACATCTTTAATCAAATTGTTCTATCTTAGCTCAGAGAAAATAAAATTGCATGGCAAAGCCTTGCTTGAAAATATAGCCCGAGGGGCTGTGTTTGGAAAGCTCCTTGAAAGACTGAGCTGGTCCCATAAAACTAATGTCTGTTCCAATAGTCTGTAGCTTGGGTCGAAAAAACCCCCCAGGGATATTCAGCATGAAGATTTGTTGGTTTGTCTTAGTAAACCTATTAAGGTTTACTTATTATCTTTCGGTAGCGTGAATGAAAGAGCATCTGTGTGTGTCAGAATTTGTGTGAGACAATTAGAAATTTCAAATTATTTCAAATTAGTCTAACAGAAAAATGTCAAAGCTGATGGCTATTTCTCATGCATTATCTGTCAGCCTAATTGCATCCTGTTAGGTGCTTTTATCACATTGTGATGAACATTGTATTCTTAAAATTCTCATCACTCTTCAACATCACTAGGCTAGATTTAATTTGTTTCTAACGTACAGCAAATTTAATAACCAATATTGTCTGCATCTATGTTGAAATGGTATATTTTGATTGAAAAGCTAATGTAAATGTCTGATGTCTTCTTTCAGGTAGCTACAGCTATCATTTGGGACTTCTGTAATCAGGAAATTTCTTACATGGGTTATTATTCCATCAAAGGTAACTGGCTCTACCATCAGCCACTTAAACGCCTGCCCAGCTGAAAAAACCCCAATTAGGAACAATTTTTGATGATCTTTTCAAAACATTTGGATATGTATCATTTTGCCAGAAGTATTCCAGGCCTGGAGAACGCAATCTTCAAATCCCATGACCATACGACCTCTGTGGCAGGTAAAGTAACTAATTTAGTTGTAGCTACTTTTTTCATTGTCTCAGATTTCCCCACAACTAGTCGTGTAAACATGTAGTCATTCCAATCTCTACTGAGGGTTTCCATACCTAATGTGGGTAAACTATGTTTCAGGAGTTTCTGTGAGAAACCACCTCCTCAGGTCTACTGCCCCGTCACCTCGATGACATCATCGTCAGAGCTACTGCCACCGTTCTCTGTAGTCAGATGTGTATCTGGTTGGCTCAGAGCTGCCCCCAAGAGACTGGAGGTGGGGTTGTTGAAGTGGGGCAGAAAGCTGGATGCAGCAGAGCTGGGGCTGGGTGCGGGGAACCCCCCTGCTCCAGAGAGGAGCGGGTTGGAGTACATTCTGGGCTCAGACAGCAGGGACTGACTGTAGCTGAGGGGGAAGCCTGAGGACAGCAGACCAGCCATGTTGGCGTTCATCAAATAGGGGGGCAAGGAGCCTGAGGAGGAGGAGGTGGATGCTGAGGGGGTAGACGACATGGGGATTGTGGTGGCGGCGGAGGAGAAGACAGAGGACAGCGAGGAGCATGAGGAGGAGGTGGAGGAAGGCAGGTGTCCGTTCCCTGTAGCCGACTGACTCAGCAGATCTGTCCCTGCCGAAGAGAACATGGTCTGTAGGTCACCCATTGTCTGCCCTGGTGTCTGAAGGAATGATGATCCACTGCTGCCACTCATCAGGAGTGGGTGTCCCACGTGCCCTATGTTTCCCATTAGGGAGGAAGAGTTCAGACCCAGGGAGGGAAAGCTGAGCCCACTGCCCAGGGACAGGCCCGGGAAATGTCCCGCCGACGAAGCACGTTTGCCTCCTAATTGCTTGTTGCCGTGGCCGTCAGTACTCATTTTGCGCTTGCTGCCACGCACGCCTATCGTGGAGCCGAGGAGGTCGTCTCTGAGCTGCCTGCTGAGGTCACTGGTCTGATTGTGCTGTGAGCTGCCTTCGTCGCCTGCTGGTACAGCAGACATGTCTGACGGTGATGATAATTCATTTCCCACACCAGCTGTGGTGTTATCTGTGGAGGCAGTGTAGCGGCTGAGCTCTCTGAGAATCTCGGGGCTTTCAGGGGTTGAAGGGCGTGGCTCCCCATCTGGGCTGCGTTGTTGCTCTGCGGGCGATGAACAGCCATTACTTACTGGGTGGATTTCGGAACCCTGGGAGTCTAGAGAAGAGAGGGAAAATGACGCCATGAAATATGTATACTACCTCCCCACCTCTTCCCTGACCTCTTCATGCAAGGTCAGTCCTGAAACAAAGGCAGTGTAGCCAAAGACACCACTTAAGATGTAAAATGTGGCAGCGACAAATGTTAAGTATCAAAAATGTTTGCGCAAGATGGAAACTTATCGTGTCAATGTTAACCAGATTAGTGGGTAACATGCTGTTCTTAAGGGTAAAATGGCACATGTAACAAGCTCATAGGAGTATCTGTTATATGGCGAACACAACATTTTAACACAGCAAATTTATAACAACTTCATTATGCAATAATGTAGTTTATAAAAATGGTGGATTTCACTTTTTGATGGGTCAGTATGCAATGAGAAGGTACATAGGAAGAAGTTGAGTAGACATCAACCATCTTTAACCTGCTGTTTTTCAAAAGGGAATTGGTGGCATTGCAAATGGAATGGTACAAGTATTGGGAGGTGGAGAGGGCAGCCATTGGTAAAAGGGTAAATCTACATGCATATACATATGACATTATTTTTGGGATAGAATCACATTTAAAACTTCTGTATTCAGAAGCGTTTGTCAAAAAATAAAAAAATAAATCTGTTATAATGTTGACACTTTCTTCTACAATTTGTCGCACATTACATCTTGAGCCTGTTATGAATGTGTTATGCATACGCCTTAAAAAAAGAGTGAGAAAGTGAGTGGATTGTGCAAGCCTACTATACCTCTTGAAGTAGCAGAGGCCCCCACAGCTGGCCTAATGATCTTTCCAGATCGGATAGCAAAAATTCTCCCGTCATTGGTCCTAATATAGGTACCTGTATTGGACAGTACAGCAAGTCATGGAAGAGATCTATTGAAAGGCATTGTTTGCCAGTTAGGCCCTCAGTATGACCCCTTTCACACCAAAGCAACTCGGAAAGACTGACGGTGTGATAGGGTTGACCTGTGTAATTTGACACCGCATTTCAACCCGGATACAAATTGAGGTTGAACCCGCTTCACTTGGCTTTGGTGTAAAAGGTTATTAGTAGACCTATATTGGAGACCACACCTCTTCGGCTCGTAGTTCCAGTGCACGTGTGTGACGTAAAGGTGCAAAGCATACAATTATGTTTTTTTTTACGGACGTGAACACATAGCATTCGCGGTGATTGAAACTTTGAAAAACAAACAAACAAAAATGCATTCACAACTTGCAGGGGAGAAGCAAACAATGCAGCAAGCTAGCAGTTATCCACCTCAAGTCGAAGAAATTGACATTTAGAGAGATCATGAAGTTAGGGAATGTCCCTTTTGACGACATTAGGAAAACACGCCACAGAGAAGTGACAATTAAGAAGGTACATTTGCCTACCCGGGACTGTCCATATGTGTGTACAAGTATACATTATTGTCACTACCTTTGGACCCTTTGATGACATGGATGCTTTCTCCTGCACCAATTCGGGCCTGTACATCCGTTGTGCTGTTGGCTCCTGGAATTACAATATCTGCAGATTGAAACAAAATGATTGATGTCAAAACAATGCCTCATGCCAATTTTCTATCCAGATGCTGCATGTCAGTTAATACAAGTCCTAGCTAATGACAGAGAAAACGAGAAAAAGGTTTAACATTTTCTAAAGTATATAATTTTGCTTCATTGCACTGAAGTATTCAGTTGTGGTCTCTGAGGTATTTATCCCATTGCCTACTTAATAGTTTTATAGAAATCTTACCACAGTGTGACTGAGCAGCTTTAATAAGTTTGACATCCTGGCCATTTTAAAATTTAAATATGTCTTAAGCTCAGTTAGTACTACATTATCCGTCTCCCATAGGTGGCTAATCATTTTCAAACTACATAATGTTCTTAGACTTAAAGAGGATACATTCTGTCAGGTTGTCTAAAGGTTTTAGTTATACAGTATATTAAGCCTGCAGAGGAAAGATCTGGGTAATTATGAATTTAATAGGGCCCAACGTCAGAGGTACACTCTATAAACAATACATAAGCTTGTTTAGTATTCATACTGTACGCTTTATAAAGGTTTGGAGTCTGTTAGAGATAGCCTGAACTGAATGAGCACAAAATATGACCTGAAGAAGATCAAATGTCATGCTTCATTTAAAGGAGAAGTTCACTCCTTTCGTTACTCACCTCCATGTCAGTCGAATCCCAACTGAAGTTTGCAAGTCTGCGTAATAATAACGCTGTTAGAAGCCGATTCAATGCATCTTTGATGGTCATTTGCATGTCGCTTTGAACTCTGGATAAACTAACGCTGGGCCCCGGGGCAGCCCGTAGAATTGGCTTCTAACGCTGTCAATATTACGCGGACATACAAACTTCCAATTGGTTCGATTGACATGGGGGTGAGCAACCAACACCGTTAAGTGAACTTCTCCTTTAAGTTTGCCAGTTGGAGTCAAAGAAGAGCACAGCTTTGGCTGCAGCAATTTGTCCATAGGTATACATGTAATTAAAACAGATTGACATATAGGAGCAGCACAGTAATGAGTACCAGTTGTAGTCACAATCCTCTGCACGTAAACTCCAGCTTTCTGCAGATAGTTGACAGGAAAGCTGCCACCAGAGCTTGAGCCAGCCATGCCCATGGTCACCTGGCGAGGCATCATGGGGATTGGGGTGGACTGGATGGGCCGGACACTTGCCACAGGTTTGTCATCTGTCCGTGCCATGGGACGCCTAAAATATATGTGTAAAATTCACTGATATACAACAGTTTTGAAGTTACCTCTATCCTGTGGCTTACAGGTTTAATGATGGTTTGGACATGGGCCTAGCTAAGCTAGCTAGCTAAGCTAATGTCAAGCTGTATATCAGTTCAAGAAATGCAATACAGCATTACCGATATAAGATTAAAGTACAAGTCTTAAGTTGCAAGTTGAAATTCTTACACAGTTTGAAACTCACCAGTTGCGTTGGCTAAATGCTGGTATATTCGTGAGCGTCTGGTCACTGGTTGGGTAATAGTGAGCGTAAGATGGGCGAGAGTAGGGCACAGAGGCACGCTTTTCATCTTCATAGCTCTTCTTTGCAGCTCTCTTCTCTGCTTTGGTCAGCTTCGACTCCTTGCGATCCACTAGCAGAGACTCGTGATGGAAAGGTTGCTATTGAGATGGACAAAGAGGGATGATTGGGCAACCGAATAATGATTAAGTAGCCATTTTTTCATGGCAGAGCCAAATGGGCCTCAGCAGGGCCATAACAAACTCAGCAAGTTTATGGGCTGTGTGATATTAACAAAACAAAAAAAATCAGTTTGTGAAAGTTTAACCCACCAGACATTTTCAGCAGGTTCATTGTCGTAACCCCTAACTTGGCTTTCAGGAGGCTAAAATATTTTACGACCTTCAACTATGGATCAAACCCTGTCTTACTCTGACCCATTTTTAAACCCTTACTCAACCAGGCATGTTGACTAAAACACATTCCCAGCAATGGCCTGCAGAAGAACTACTCACACCTTTTGATGCTTACAACTTTATGGACCCATTAACGGATGCCAAATGGTTCAATCTCTGCTCGTTTAATTTTTCGCATAACTAGAGGTGTATAATGTACCTTGGTGATGAGATGTGGGTAGAGCAGACAAGCTTGACTAATGACTGCCTCCAACTCCTCCCGGGGCTCCAGAGGGGCTCTGGTCGGGTTAGGTTCCTCCTCAACGAAGTGCAACAGCGACTCTACCTCCTTCCGAGTGAAGTTCAGCACTGGGTTCAGGTCATCTACCACACGGTCTTTACACAAAGCAACGCAAGTCTTTAAAGGTCACTACACAGGCAAATGCTATTAACACTTGACATGAAATGTGAATATTAAATCACGTACATTCATGAATTCGAAATCAATCTTATGCTAGCCTTCATATAATACCCGACATGTTATATAGCAGAAGAAAAGTGGCAATTTAGTAAGTCAACATTCTAGAATAAATGGCAAATTTAATTCTAATTGATAAACAATCCTTGGGGTAACCCACAAAAATTTGTGTTATGTTATATGCACCAACCCCAATATGCACACAAACATAAACATAACACGTAACAACACACACGCACACCTACTTACCGGACATGCCCTGTTTGGAGACTTGTCTGTCATAGATCTTCTTCTCCAGGGTAAAATCACAGACAAGGCGGTATATGTGGCAGGGTTTTCTCTGACCATAGCGGTACACTCTGCACACCGCCTGGGCGTCATGGCACGGGTTCCAGGAAGCGTCA
The DNA here is from genome assembly GCA_900302305.1 of Polymixia japonica. Lineage (NCBI taxonomy): Eukaryota > Metazoa > Chordata > Actinopteri > Polymixiiformes > Polymixiidae > Polymixia > Polymixia japonica. The sequence goes on from OMKK01067997.1 coordinate 10,890, forward strand.
AACACCACAACACGGTTGGCCCCAATCAGATTCACCCCCAAGCAGCCAGCTCTGGAACACAACAAAAATAATGACAACGTTCCTGCCTGTGTGTGTGTGTGTGGGGGG